>JAYESA010000008.1:135857814-135886432 GCA_036927795.1 Iris macrosiphon
TGTCTTGCTCTCTTGGTTCTGTTTCTTTGTTTATATCATATCGTGCTTATATTCTTCCTCTAGATTTTGTGATTGAGATTATTGATATATATATTGCGTGGTTGCCCTCCTTTTGGAGAGGATTTTGATATATATATATATATTGCGTGGTTGCCCTCCTTGTGGAGAGGTCATGCCGAATTTTTCTATGAGATATAGATAGATATGGTTGACCTAGAATGGACCTTTACAGCGTTCTACCACCGATTCTGCGGCGTAGGCTGGACGTACCCACGGCCTATGCCCAATTTTCGGGTGCGGGTCGTGACACCTATTGATACCTAAATCTGATACTAAGAATCTTTAATATATCCATGGTTTAATAATGCATCAAAAGTTTGATACCTGTATCCCTTTAGTACCATAGTTTCTACTAAAAGCACACTCACTGCTAGCTCTCTTACCTACTACAATTGTTCATACTAGTTGTTCTTATCACTCAAGTGCACACCAAGTGTAACACACCATACTAAGTACTGTTCTCCCTAACACAACTCTAGGTGGACACCCAAGTCTGTTTGCAGTGCTTTCTCAATCATGCTCAAGTCAACAGATCCTTACACATGTATATCATCTACTCATACACTAATATATATATATCTTATCCACCATAAAATTTTATCCTCATAATAAAATCATCAAAATTTAACTTTTTGAATAATTTAAAAATTAAAAAATGTATACTTTCCTCAAGGGTTAATTATTCAATATTGAAATCAAATTTTAATCACTTCTAAAATCTTTATAGCCTTAACCATGTTTATTGAATCAAATTTGAATCCTCAATATTTTAACAACGTAAAATCTCAACTCCTTAAAATTCTCAAAAATTTCAACTTATTTCCACTCTTGAAACGATAAAATTAAATCCACAAGTACACATATAAATACTCACAATCTCTAATACTCAAGGTGCACACCAATACACTAATTATCTACAACCTCAACTGTGTACAAAAATTTGTACTGCCCGAATTACTTGCACTATTACTCCCAATGATTTAAGTTATCATCACACGTATTTCCTCCAATGATTTTCTATCTATATTAATTGACACACCAAACTAATTATCATCACACGAAATACTTAATGTTATTAGCACTATTCTCAATAAATCCTTGATATAGAATCACTAGCACTATTGTTATGGTAACACTAGTTCCATCATTAGATCACCTCATCACATTGACTAGAACGTATGATCACTTGCACTTTCTATAATTTATATGTTTTACTTCACTCTCAAAGGCAGGCATATGGTTCCACATCTCGATTTATGTATATGTATCTTCTCTTAAATCTTTTACAGCCTGTTAAACTAGTCTGTGATACACTTCATACCTTGCATGATCCATCTTGATATATTTTTCTACCCATGGCACACTATTGGGATTTTCTAATACTCATACTTAGCATAATGCATCCTTATTCTCTCACACTTTCTTATACACTTATGGGTATCCTCCTACTATGGCACACTCATTAATTTCCTTTATGCATATGCACTTCTTTACTCTTGACACACCCAAGTATCACCCATTAAATTGAATATCATGCTCCATTAATCTTTAACACAATTCTTTGATGTTTAATTTTTATATATAACCACCAACTACATGAATTCATGACTATCCGGGACTGGCATGCTGACTCTGATACTAACTCTTGGAACCATCACTGATACTCTTTTTTCCTTCTTCTACTAATAGTACCAATACTAACCATAATAACACATATTATAGAACTATTGCTACGAGGTACTATGCTATGGGTTAACTCTAGATTGATTCCTACTGCTCACATGTCTAACTAAGAAGCACTTACAACTAACAAGTCACACTTAGTCAACACTAACACAAGACACAGACAAAATTGCAAGTCACTAATTATCATATTAACAAGGAATCCTCAAGGAAAAGAAGCTCAAAAAGGAACTAAATTGAGGACTAAAGGTATTCCTACTGCTAGCAAACAAAAGGACGATGGAATAAAGTCCTGTAATAACAAAAATAGATAAGTGTTGAGATGATACTTTAAGAACCAATTTAAGATACAACCTGATAATCATACACGTCTGTCTGAAATTATGACACTCAGAATCTTTGCCACGCTAGTAAGCATAGGTGCGATAAACGACAGGTTCCGTAACTAAAGTATGCAACCCTATAATCACGTTATTTAGAATCTTCGCCACGCCAACCGGTATGGCTGCGAGAGACTCTAAGTTTCATAACTACAGTATGTACATCCAAGTCTGGTTCCTACGTCTTCGTCACAACAGCTAGTGTGGCTGCGATAAACTCTAGGTTCCATAACCAAAGTAGACGTTTTACATTTCTCACTGTTCTCATCAATATATGTCATCAGATGATACCGTAAATTTTAGCCCGTAAAATTTATCTCGATATAAAAATCAAAACTCAACAACGACACCAAGAGTTTAAATTTAACAACTGGTCAACAAGAATCAAACTCAACAATGATACCAAGATTTTAATTTAATAACTGCTCAACAAGAATCAAGTTCAGTAACAACAAGCGAGAGCGGACGAAAACAAGGAAAATGATTTAAATTGGAAATTGTAATAAGATTCTCAAGGGGTCGTCCCAGGAATCTCTTAAGAATTTTTGTGATTGAGTATCCTCTTTCATCCTAGTATCCTTTGTCCTATATTCTATAGCAGGCACGCAGTAGTACAACTAATACGTCGCACTACCACGATATAGCACAACTTGCAAAGTCTGACCTGCATGGGCCACCACTAAAAATGTGTCACGACCCGCACCCGGTATAGGGGCACGAGAGCGTGGGTATGTCCAGCCTACGCCGCAGCGTCGGCGGTAGAACGCTGTCTAAGTCATGTAACTATCTAATCAATCTCACATGAATGTCCAACTCCATAAGAAGACATGGATATCACAAAATAATGCTGGAAATACTCAATTACATAAACTAAAGCACGATGAGATATTGAAGCAAGCAATAAAATACAAGACAAGTCCAACGACAAAAATAACTATACCTGCAATCAGTAACATCCAATCCCTAAGTGTGTTGGAAATAAGTCCACTAAGGTCACAGTCTGAAAAATATATCCAGTCAGGATTGGAACGAAATATACCTCTAACAGCAGTTCCACATATATTGATAAAACTATAATACAGTGTAAAAAAATACAAACAGATATAAAACTGGCAATAAGGAATATTGACGAGCATAGATATACTGGAAATAGAAATACTTGAATAAGGAATACTGCAGCATATAATGTGCATCTAGAAATGAAATAGGAATTCAAGTACACGCTAGAATAATGAACTGGTATGTAAAGGTGTACAAGAACAATAACTAGAATATGTGGGGATGCTAGATCAATATACTAGAGATACATGTCAAGAATCATCTAACTAAGTATGTAAAATATCAGCATATCATGTGATCGGCTTGGGACTGACGAAACTCATTACATTGGTTAGCGATCATCCCTGAGGTCAGGCTAATCCATCCGGATAGCTATGATACGAGTAATAGTCAGTCTAACCATATATAACAGTAATAAAGCATGTAATGGTAAGGCTGCACCGACGTGAGGCGTGGGTGAGCTATGATGCATGCAAGGTTGGGTATGATCACATAAGCTACTAATATTTTCCCGTTTTTCCCCCAGCTAGCACGATGGATTCCCGATCATGACTCCTCGTGACAGGTCTCAATGATACCAACTCGTGTAAAAAACAGTGTCAGAGTCATGTATGCTATACAACAAGAGTTATAGAAATAATCAACATAAGGGAAACTGTCAGAGAATGTACTCGCCTTGGGTCCTTAGATGTCAATACCAATGTCCTATCCCAGAGTATCGTCTGGATGATCCAACAGTCCTATAGACAAATCATAAATAATATAACATTTGCATCAGATGCTACATTAACACAATCTAAAAACACTGAATTCGGGACTACGCTAGGTATGATACTGGTCAACTAGGGTCATCTAGTAGATAGACACATAAAACATATTACACCTATTATTAACTAGCATTAATACTTACAATATATACATGCACCAAATTAAATACACATACATATATATATATATATATATATATATATATATATATATATATATATATATATATATATATATCAATTAATCACATGTATAATATATATATATATTAGTTGAACAATTTATATATACACATATATACAAATTATATATATATTAAAAATATACTAAGTGTATATACAATATATATATATATATATATATATATATATATATATATATATATATATATATATATATATATATATATATATATATATATATATATATATATATATATATATATATATATATATATATACAAATATACCATATAATAAATACATACATATATATATATGAATACATAAGTACTAATACATTAATTTAATTTATACTAATATTATAGTGTACATTTTATAAAATACATATTATATGAAAATACCAATATACATACATATATATGAATACAATAATAATAATACATACATACATACATATACGTATTTATATATGAATACATATACTAAATAATACATACATATACATATATATATGAATACATATACTAAATAATATATACATATACGTATATATATATATGAATACATATACTAATAATACATACATATACGTATATATATATATATGAATACATATACTAATTACGTATGAATACAATAATACATATTATATGAATAATTCAATAATGAAGGAGGGAAGGAGGCTTACCGGGGTCGATGGTGGTGGTGCCGGAGTTGGAGGCTTGGCGAGGAGGTGGAGTCTGGACAGAGGGATTGATGGAGGCGTGCTGCTGGCACTCAGGTGGGGAATGGCCGGAGATGGTCGGCTTCAGGTATGCTCGGGTGTCGAGGAGGAGGCAGGGAAGAAGGGAGGTCGTCAGGATGTTGATGGTGTTCGTGGTGGAGG
The DNA here is from genome assembly GCA_036927795.1 of Iris macrosiphon. Classification (NCBI taxonomy): domain Eukaryota; kingdom Viridiplantae; phylum Streptophyta; class Magnoliopsida; order Asparagales; family Iridaceae; genus Iris; species Iris macrosiphon. Next base: position 135,862,833 of record JAYESA010000008.1, read on the forward strand.
TGACGATACGGTGGTGGGGGTGGTGTCTCAGGGCTCAGGTCGGCTGAAGTGGGGAGCGACCGGGGATGAGCTCGGGGTAGGGAGGAGGCTGGTGACGAGGTCGGGGAGAGCCGGGGAAGGTTGCAGCGGTGGTTCGGTGCGGTGGAGTTGATGATGATGGGGGTGGTGGAGGAGCTAGGAGGTCAAATTCTCTCAGGCGAGAGGACGGGGAGGATGACGGGAGAGGGAGAGGGAGATCCGGCATTATTCAGCGGGGTCGGGGGTCGCTGCTCAAGCGAGCTCCGGCGAGTTCAGTTGGTGGGGGAGTTGCTCGGGCTGCAGCTCCGGCGTGCTGGGCTTGGGTCGAGATCAGGGGAACGTCGGCTCAGCGAGGACGGGGTCGGCTGCTGTCGAGGCTGCTCGGGGTGCATTGGCAGAGCTGTGCCGGATGCAGCAGATGCGGGTTCGTCGGAGGAATGTTGGCTAGAGTAGCAGCTTAGCGGGGAGCGATGGTTCTGACCAAAGCTGTGGCCGGCCGGGGAAGATGAGCATGGAGGAGGAGCGGGATGAAGGAGGAGAGCTGCAGGATGAGGTATCGACGATGGTGGTGCGGCTGGTGGAGGGACGGTACGGTAGCAGTGGAGCTTCGGGTTGGCCACCGGGGTCGGAGGGAACTCGGTGCAGCACAGTGGTCGACGGCCGGAGTTTGGGTCGACTGAGGGAAGGTGCTCGGTGAATAGTGGGAAGAGGGTTGGTTTGGTGTTGGTGAAGGTGTATGTGTTTGTGTGAAGAATTTATATGGAGAGGGTAGATTTTTCTATGTGGGAGGAGGTGATGTGACCCCTCCTAGGAATTAGGGCTGGCCAACCTAGGGATGGGGTTTTCCTTGGGAAGAGGGTTGAGGTTTATGTAAGGGGTTGTGTGGTGGGGATGGCTCCATTTTAAATGGATGGCCACAATTCATCATGGAGAAAATACAACAAAAAGGAGGAGAGGGAGAGGTTGGGTTGACTAGTCAAAGCTAGGGGGTTGATTTTCTTCATTTGGGTTAAACCAATAGGATGGTGACACTTCATTGTAATTTTGCAATTAAGTCCCCAACAATTGGAGAATTGCACAGAAGTGGGTTTCTGGATTTAATTAATTAAAATTAGATACGATTGGCGTTCTAAATTAATTAGGAGTACATGGGGCCAAAATTAGGTCGGGTCATCAATATCATTAGTGAAGAAGACTCAGAACAGAATATTACCCTAATTTGGGTTACACGAAAAATTGGTCGAGGTTGTCCCCAATTTCGATTGGAACGCACAACGATACAAAGTTAGAGTTTATTTAGAATTTAAAATAACGTCCGCGACGAATTTTGTGCGGCTAAAATGAAGCACAAGAGAGCATAATTATGAGTTACAAAAAGGTCCGAATGGAAGACGGACATGTCTAGGGCAAGGTTGTGAAATCTGTTGGAAGGCAAAAGTTAGGGTATCGCTCCAAATATTGAAGCAACGGCAATGCGCAATAATTAAATAAATTACGTTAATTAATTACTATCTTCAACAATTAAATTCTAAATAAAACAATTAAATACCTAATCCAATTATTCGGTCAGGTGTTCGTCTGGTGGGCTTCTAGGTCAAGTCTACCAACTCAACCATTAATGAACACAGTATATAATAATATATTTAATTACACGTCTCACATAATTATTTAATATAAATACCATAATATTAATAATATATAAAAATTCGAAAATACCCCTGTTTTTGGAATGTGGTAGTGACACACTTGGTTCATCAAACCCATAAAGGCGGCAGGGGCATTGGTCAAACCGAACGGCATTACCAAAAACTCATAGTGGCCGTAGCGAGTGCGAAAGGCTGACTTCGGCACATCGTCCGGATTAATTTTGAGCTGATGGTAACCTGAACGGAGATCAATTTTCGAGAATACTGTATTAGCTTGTAACTGATCAAAAAGATCGTCTATCCTGGGGAGGGGATATTTGTTTCGAACAGTTTCTTTGTTTAATTTCTGATAGTCGATGCAGAGTCGCATTGAGCCATCTTTCTTCTTAAATAACAGTACCGGTGCACTCCACGGAGATACACTAGGCCGGATATACCCACGATCAAGCAGTTCCTGTAGCTGAATTTTTAACTCTTTTAGTTCTGCCAGTGCCATTCGATACGGAGGTTTGGAAATGGGTTAGGTTCTTGGAAATGTGTCGATAGTGAACTTTGTCTCTCGATCGTGCGGCATACCGGGCAACTCGTCGGGGAACACATTAGAAAAATCTGCCACAACGGGAATGGACTCAACGTTTGTGCAATCTTATCGAGTGTCTCGAACGGAAGCCAGGTACCCTACGCAGCCGGAGTGAATCATCCGTCGAGCAGACATTGCTGATATCACCATGCAGGCATTTGACGCTTCCGACTGTGGACTGCACGAATAGCAAAATTCGGTCTCGCCGGGAAGACGAAACACGACTTTCTTCTCCGCACAATCGATAGTAGCTGAACAAGCGCCAAGCCAATCCATTCCCAAAATGATGTTGTAGTCCCCTATTTCTAGAACTATCGCATCAAGTGATAATTTCCTTCCTCCGATGCAAATGCAGCCACCACGACAAACTGAATCGGCAGGCAAGCTCGTGCCTGATGGAGTATTGACGTTAAGCCTTAGGCCTAACGTGGTTTGAATGAATCTATGTTCCCTAGCAAAGTTTGTTGACACAAAACTGTGGGTAGCACCTGAATCAAATAATACTCGTGCAGGCATATTATTGAATAGCAACATACCTGACACTACGGTGTTCGAGACAAGCGCCTCGTCCCTCGTTAAGGCATAGACCCGGCCCCCAGTGTTTGGATGACGCTCTTATTGCTGCGGAGCCCGATTCGCTTGGGATCCCTGAACTAAATTTTGCTGCTCTGTACGGCACTGAGGGACTTGGTTGGGGCGATCAAGACAGTCACGAGCATAATGGCCCAGCCGACCACAGTTGAAGCATCCCTGATTTCGATATTCGCTAGCCTGGTGCCCTGTACGGTTGTATTTTGCACAACGCTGCCCTTGGTTTCCCCCCTGATTATTGCCCTGGTTGCCGCCATAATTTGGACGTTTGTTAGCATTGTTTCCTCCTGTATTACCTTGGCGCTTGTGATGAGAATGTTGCACAGCGCCTGCAGTAGTGGAAGGATATTGCAGCTCCAGGACAAGGGCATGGTTAAGGACTTCCCTCATCGTCTCGTATTGCGGAGCGACTACGTGCGCGTGAATGGAAGGTCGTAGGCCGCCTTCAAATCGCCTGGCTCGGCTTGCTGCATTGGGCTGGTAAGAACTAGCAAACTTCGCCAACCAGTTGAATTTTGCGGCATACTGCTTCACCGTCATCGTTCCTTATAGCAGACGCACGAAATCGTTCTCTTTCTGACGACAAATGGGTGGGGGGATAAATTCTTCTTCGAATGCGCCACGGAAGGTGGACCAAGGGATCGTCTCGCCATCATTACCAACAGAGAGTGATCTTCGGTGTACATCCCACCAATCCTGCGCGTTCATCCAAAGCTGGAGTTGGGCGCAGGAGACTAGTTTGTCGTCGGGTACTTCCAAAAGCTTAAAGTGGTCTTCCAACTCGGCCAACCAATCTAGCGCTATGACCGGATCCTCCGTCCCTCGGAAGGACGTGTTGCAGACCTTCTTGAAGTTAGCAAAGTCTAAGGCAGTCACATCCTTCTTCTTTGTATTTTGGGGCACTATGACTTTATCTGTTGCTGGCTCCCCCGGTTCCGCTATTGTTGTTGCGGATTGGTTAGAATCCAAGGTCTGAACAATTTGTTGCAGAGCATCCACCTGCTTCTGCTGAATCTCGAATCGAGCTTCTAGATTTTTCTCGAACTTGTCCTGTCGGGCCTCATCCCTCTTCTGTTGCACTTCTAGCATTTGCATCATTCGTTCGACCGGATCGACAGAGGGCGCAGGTCGCTGGATCTCGGAACTTGCCGAAGTGCCTGAAGTACTTGCATCAACTTGGCCTGTTGCTTGGGTTCGAGCCATTCCTGCTAAAACAAGTAACTTATATCAGTCTCATAGAGTATTACGGACTTACTGTATGGAACGTATCTTATTTTGCACTAATTGATTCAAGAGTTAACTCGAACGGGACAGGGTCATCTAAGAAAAACTTTCCGACTCGAGATCAAAGGATCTGAAGCTTTGCTCTGATACCACTATGTTACGCCCCAATTTTGCCCAATCGATAATCGTCCCCCGGGCGTGATGCCATGCACGCGTAGGGCGCACGTGCACAAGGCCTAGGCATAATGATGATCTTTAGAACATATGCAACAGAGTACGCAAATAAGATAACAAACATTGAGGCATAGAAAAGTTTCCTTTTTATTGATAATGAACATCTGTTTACAGACTCTTGACCCAAAACGAGAAGGATACCACACGGGCTTACAACTTGGATACAAAATGAGATAGTCATTCCCATACATCACATCCTTTTACTAAAACTTTAAAACAATATAGACACCTGCTGGCGAAGCTATCGCCTTGCCACGGAGCCGCATATAAGGGTTGCGCTTGCTCCAAGTGCTTTGTACAAGCTTCAAAAGTCACGAACGGAATGCGTCGGATACTGGACTGGTTGGAGAAGGAAGAAGCTTCAGCTCCTCGCCGTGTCGCTCGGGCTCGGGGAACCTGCTGCAACGAGGGTCAGTACTATAAAAAGTACTGGTGAGGGCGAGCTAACCCAACTAACCAAATCCAAGTTTGTTCATATGAAACATGCAATATTATTGTGGTCTTTCTATTCTTGCCTTAGTTTAATTTTTCATGCAAGCTTCAAGAAATCAATTCATCGAAACAAATAGGCCACCGTTAGGTGACTCTTTACCTTCCCATCTGAACTGCCTGCATAATACTTACCATGTCCTTCCCTGCCATGAAGACACCATTAGTTTGAGCAGGCAATGCAGAAACATATATACATTTGGTCATGGCATATCATTTCTACCATGGACAATAGCTACAGTAAGCGGTGACCCTTGCAGCTCGGGTAGCAAGCCCCGTAATAAGGCCTCCCCCGCCTTACCCGTGCTAGTCTTGCCAGCGTAGCTATCCGAGTTCCGCCCGGAATGAATCGGCGCCAGTGCCCCGGGCGCCGTTCGCAGGAACTAAACCTTGTGCACAAATTGTCCAATCGAACTACGCATTTACACTAAATTAATAGATAAAGCATTCAAACCACAAGAATGTATACATCTACTTTAGCATAGTGCATTGGCATAGTCTTCCTGTCCAAGTGATTGCATTTCCATATAGTTTGCATAATACATCCGTACAGTTATATAGAATAAGTTCTAGCTACAACTGAAACATGAATATATAAATGCAATGTGGACAAGCACGCATCAATGAGATCGTTTGAGCATTCTAAGTGACAAGCATTTCAAGTGTTTCAAGTCTAACTCATCTTCCTTTTAACTCAGTTTTATTCTTATTATGATATCGTTGGAGCGGGATGCATAATGAGTCAATTATTATTTAGAGTGCAGACTTGGCAGAAGGGTGCTAATCGAAATAAAGCTACTCACAAGTTGGAGAACTGGGAGAGAAAAGGAAGAACTTCAAGACTCCGTGCATGCGTCGTCTACCCGATCACCTGCACGCACGAACAGATGATCAATATCTCCTGCTTCGGTCTCCGAGGTTCGATATGAAATTACGAGATCCTAAGAACGAAAGCAATAAAATCCATCAAAACCGTTCAAGTAAACGCAAGTCATAAAACCAACAAGAAAGCAACCAAGCGGCACAAAAACAGGCAAGGAAACCAGCGCAACGGAAAGGCCCCTCTCGACTCTACCGTCGAGTCCTTCCTTGAGGCACGATCCGTTGAATATAGGACCTGATTCCGAAGAAACCAATCCATAACGAGGAAAGGATCTTGATCAATCTGTCCCGATCAAACGGTCGTAAGTATTTCTTGGCCTCGCTCCCCGAATAGGGGGAACGGGGCATTACACAGGACTCGTCAAGTTTAGCTTTGGTCTTGGCAAGGGACAAGAGCTTATTACCCATCGATTCCTGGTGAAATACCACTTCTTTATGTTTTCTCTTTTCTATGGCCAATTTCTCTTGAGATTCTTTGATCAGAGCCTCCAATCATGCAATTTCAGCAACCTGTGCGTCCCGGACAGTTTTATATTAGATGAATTAAGCATTGGTATCATTTAGTTAAGCATGTACTAAGTTATTGTTATCAGTAAATATTCTCTTTTGCTCCTTAAAAGTTTTCTTTTCTACATGGAATTGAATGTGGCAACAATGTCCTCATACTATGCCTGGATTAGTGAGGATAGATTACCTTTACGAAGCTGCAAATATTCAATGATGGGTTATTCCAGTTCATTTATAATTTTCTCAAGAGCTGCTGCACGTGCTTCATTTTTACAAATTCTGATCATCTTAATAGTTGAAGCAATTGTTTCCCTCAGACCGTCGGCAGACATGTTATTGTCAAACACTATCTTTAGAGCACAAGCCAACATAATATAGAAGGTATTAGTCTGAACCTCCACTATTTCATTCAAATGGACGTTAGAACTAGGTGTGGCAGCTACCGCAACTAAATCTCTTCCTTGAGGGGGAATTAGAGTTGTGGTTATGATAACAGCTTTATTGCTCAGAACAACAGCTGGTGGGCCTATCATCGAAGATGCTTTGCCTTGCTCAACAGTACGCATTGGCGCCTCAGCGTAGGTTCAGGTAATGTCTATTATACCCGAGGTAATTGTTGCCCTCTTCACAACAGGAGTGATTATTCCCAGTAGTTTTAGCTACGAAAGTTGTCTCAGGCTGAGTACCAGTCACCTCTGCTACAGGCTCAAGCAGAGTGTTATCCATGAGAACCTCCTCTTGATGAACTTCTTCGTTCACTTTCGTACCTGCAAATCAATAATAAAATGAATTAGTCTGTGTATCAGATTGACAGTTCAAATCAAAGTTAAAAGATTAAATGATACCTCGGCTAGTGTTATTCTAGGTGGTCATCACAAAAATTTGTGATAACGAGGCCTGCAATATAAGAACTTGAGATAGAGAAAAAATGGAGAGGCATGTACCTGGAACAGTTGGTACATACTCATCATTCGGTGTTTGTCCCTTCAGGGAGTTCCTCAAATCTGCCAAAGACATTTCAGTTTAGGGAGCGATGGCATTCAGAAGTAGGTCGTCATACTCGGTGTCCTTAATATTCTCCTCCGATCCTGTTACACCCGCATCTGTTTGCGTAGTCGAAGCCACATGCTCTGATGTGGTCTCAGGCTCTACCATAGTTACTTCAGCTTAAACTGGTAACTGAGTTACACATTCTTTCTTTTGAATGATATTCACTAGAGAATTTGGGCTTACCTCTGTGTCAGTATTTTTCCTATCCAGAGGAGCTTGAATAGGCTGGCTTACTTTCATTGCTATACATGGGGCTGACCCAATGAAGGAGGGGGATGGGGATTAAATGCAATTGGTAACACAAGTTGAGCTGCAACATCAAGAAGGGGATGAACGCCAGTTGTCTGAGAAGCTGAAACGTTCATTCCTTTGGTAGCTATCTCGGGAGTTGCAGAACTAGTTTCCACTGTAACAGTTAAAGCAGAAATAGACATGGAAATCCTTTCCATAGCTGGTGGTTCAGAGAATGGACCAGTATGATCACCCTGATCGAGAGAGTCAATGAAAGTAGTAAGTATGCTCTTCTTGGATGGGATACTTTGTTTCTTAGACTTTTGGCAGCAGGTGACGTTCTTTTGGAGACACTCCTTTGCGTTTCTTGGTCTTTAGGGTAATTTGTATTAGAGAAGCAATTTCGTTTGTTGGTCCAGTCCCGAAGAGTTCTAACAACTTGTCCATTGGAGCGTTATCCTCCTCATCTACCACTGGGTAGCCTTCAACTGTCACAACTTCAGTAACAGCCCCTACAGGGAGTCTGAAGCTGCCTCTCATATCAAAGTATCAGTGAAATTTGTTAACCGAGCATAAAAAGTTGTAATAAGAATGTAAAATACGTAGAGGCACATTGGCAATAGGCAAGGTAAATTTGGCACATGTACACCCCATGTTGAAATAATGCCATCCTCGAGCACCGTCAACCAAACCTCTAGTATTCCATAAGCAAGTGCTAGAGTTTCCCACATGTAATTGATCATAGCCAAATTGCCTTGCAAAATAACTAGGGAGATACGGTTCAAAGTAGCAATCTTCTTCATATCTATAATTCAAATGGGAAGGTCGAATGCCAAGCAGCCAGTAGAAAATGTCGATAGGCATGTTTGATCTATATGTGCCCTCGTCAATAAAGCTTCCACATGTGTGCTCAGTTGCTATATTGGGAGGAATACATTAAAATTTCCCACCGTTGCCATAATTCAAAGCTTTTCTCGTTGCAAACACGGTAGTATCCTCCCATGAAGACTCCCGATACTTGCAAAGGAATATACCTTTAGTGGCATCGCCGGCTTCTAGTCCTGCAGCCATCAAACGGTCGTTATGGAGAAATAAATACCCCATCAGATAGGTGAATGGCATTTCTATTCTTAGAAAATCATAGAGACTCACAGGATCCAAGACCAGTCCATCAGTGAATGCCCGCAACCCCGCGTTCAATATGCCAACCATGGCTGGGAGCAGAGCCAATTTGTGCCTAAAAACCAGACGGACTGTCGAGAACAATGCATTGTGATGTAAACGATCTGTTGAATAGTTTCCAAGTACAATCCATCTGCGTAGCCATAAGAAAAAAGCAGGCCAACAATGCTTCCTGTGGAATTTCTTTGTGAGTTTGGCGTTGGAAACTATAGTTGTAGGTGCCAGCTGAAAAACCTCCTATATCACCATCTTGATGTTTATCTGATATCCTGAAGTACCTCATCAGTTCTTCAATCAAATCTGGATGTAAGGGTTGGAAGGGTTCGATTTTAAAATCTTTATCTTCTTTGGCCTTATTATTTTTGGGCAGGTTCGGAAAAAGATAAGCTAACCATTTGCTAGTGTAGACAACGCCAGAGTCAGTTTCATAATAATGATTACATATCAGGTAATGATACATCAATTCCTGATATACTTCAACCAGACGGGGTTCTTTTCTTGCCAAGTCTTGAAGCTCCTGATTGGTAGGGACGTACTCATCGTAAGAAACTTCTCCCATCGGCAGTTCAGACATCACATGCATCCCATGCAGTGCAAAGCCCATTTCTTCTCGCGGAGTGGAGAAAGTCCCTCTGCAAAAATTATCTCTCTCTGTACTAAAGCAAGAAACATATTGTGGTTTGGGGTAAGACCATAGCCGGTCCCCAAGACAGCGTTGTAGAGTCCCAATCTATCGAGATCGACTTCATATTTCTTTAAGATCCATATTGTGAGACGATTCCAGCGGAGGTTGTTATTGCTAACTAATCCAGTGAGCCTGACATTTGACTTAGGGTAAATCCTGCCGGCTCTAGTAAAAATGTTGGCAAAGAATGGTGACTGAAAAGGCTGAATTATTGACGAGTCTTCATGGGGTAAGGATCCAGGCACCAATCCCTGCATTAGAACATTATATCCTGCTGCACTATTGTAGAAAACATTCTGACCTTGTTCATCCCGTTTATAGAATATCTTCCCAGGATTATCACCGTGAATCCACGGAGTCAAATCCCAGTTTATTTTTCTTGGGTATGCAACATGAGTGAAAGCATACAGGGGATAGTCCCATGCCATTTCATAAAAATACATGGTTCTATTATCAATCTGAAACACCCACCCTTCCTTTTTTGACTTTTTCTAAGATTTCGTGCTGATGGCATCCCCAAACAAGAAAGCAGGTTTGATTTTTTATTCAATATCCAAGGAGGAGAGGGGTTCACCATTTATTAAAGATAACAATATTCGGTCACCTTGACAAGCTATCAAAGACTGCCTGGACTCTGGAAAACTCTTTTTTCGATTGGGGAAACTCCACATGGGATAAATTTTCCAGATAATTCATGTGTAAAAGGTCCAAAGTTGAGCCCACCAAATCAGAGAGAGGGTCCATTGACAAGTTAACTGCAAAAGATCGATAAAATAAAAAATTAGTGCAAAGGTATGAGAAAATATGCACAAATTGCTCAGTTACTGTGAGAAAGTGGGGAAAATACGCGTATATACACAAGTTTGTTGAAACTGGTAAAAGTACGCAAATGAGTTCTTTTCACCCTAAATAGGGAAAAGTACACGTACATGCACAAGTCGGTTTAAACTTGTAAAAGTACACGAGAGAGCTCTTTTCACCCTAAACATGGGAAAGTACGCGTATGCGCACAAGTTTGTTGAAACTTGTAAAAGTACGCAAGGGAGCTCTTTTCACCCTAATTAGGGAAAAGTACTCGAACATTCACAAGCCTGTTAAAACTTGAAAAATACGTGAGGAGGTGATTCTACTATAAAAGAAGGAATGTATACGTGTACGCGTGTCTCTGTATGTTGTCATCTTCTTCTCCTTTTTCTTTCTTTGTTTGATTACAAATTACAGTGTACAAAACAAATGATGAATGAAAATAATGAAAGAGGAAGGAGGAAACGGCCACAAGTCCTCGCCCGTACCTAGTATGGCCAAATTAGCATTCTCACGAGTCACTGGCCTTGTTTGTGATATGTTCATACGATCGCCCGTGAGTTGCACCATTGTTTGCTTTGCCGTGGATTGAGTTTCGGCCGCCTAAGAAGAGGAGACCACTCATTTCCCTTTGTCGTCCTTCTTGGTTGTTTGAGCTTGCTTGGTGGCCATTGATGCTGTCTAAGGAAAGAGAAGAAGAGATTAGGGTTTCAAAGAGCTCTAAAAGTTTTAAAAGGCGTGAAAAGAGATTTCTCTCTTCTACCAAGTATATTTATAGATTTGGGTTGGACTCCTCGACTGCTGAGTAATACCTCGACTTTCTCATATTAATCATGTTTAATGCAACCACGTCAGCAGTCTGTTGAGATTCTGTATCAGATACGCGCGCTAAAAAATTGAACAACTTTTTATGCTTCTAATTCAACGTATTTCAAATTTATTTTAAAATTTTAAAACTTTGAAGGGTGTCTTGTAGAAGCATAAAAAGTACACCTCCAAAGGAGCTAAATGGAGAAATAGCATACTTTTTCATATCCCATTTCAGTAAAACAGTGGCGTACTACCCGTCAAGCTCCGAACGATAAAGCAACGGCGTACTCCGTATGCTTTTTATAAGTGGCATACCCCATATGCTTTCTCTCGGTGGCGCACAATGATCGCGGTTTCCTTCCAAGCATTAAATATAATGTACCTGATAGGCTGACACAGTAGTTGAAGAGATCGAGTCATTAAATGCAGAGGATCTCTGGGCACAAAGACCCAGATTGTCGTTTAGCGATCAATAAAATATGTACTCCGCCAACAGTACGCCAAGGGATGTTATTCCTTCCCAGTACGCAAGGGTTGCTACATCACTTCAAGTATGCCAAGATTGTACGCCGAAGCAGTTACTTCTACTCAGTACGCCAATATAGCCACGTCAAAAGTTGTCGCCTCAGTCTGCACAGCAGTTAAGGAGATCAAAGCATTTAATGCAGAAGATCAATAGCACGTCGGCCCAAGTTGTCCTTTAGCGACCAAAGATTGTTATTTAGGTTCGAGTATGCCACTATTGCTTCTCTGCTATAGTACACCAATAATTCTACTTTAGATAGAGTACGTCGTTGATGTTATCTCTTCTTGAATACACTAACATTGATACTTTAGCAGCAGTACGCCAATGAAGTTGTCTCTCATCGAGTACGCCAATATTGGTAGCTCAACTTAGCAAGAGTACGCCGTTGATGCTATCTCTCACTGAGGACACCAACATTCATTCTACGGTCAGAATACGCCAGTGTGCTAATGAATCTGAATTTTTGACAACATGGCTACCAAGTTTAGATTCTCCAACAATACGTCTATACCAATAACTGCCAATAAACGGTTATGATGATGTGTCCATCATGCTATGTTTCTCGTAGATCGGGTACAGAACTGCCTCCATGACCTAAGCCTTCATCGCATAGGGAGTTACGTGTCAAGTCACCAGAAATTTGTGTACCCACTATCCAGAACGTGGGTTGTATGCCTTCCAAATGTACGCATACAATAGCAAACACAATGTCTATTGCTCGTACGTACGTGTGCATGCGGGTAACCATTTTTTAACATAAACACTATAAATATGTGGATTGGCATATCCATTAGAGGAAGCGGTGGCCTGGACAGACAGAGGAGAAGAAGAATAGAAGCTTTTCCTGCTAGTATAGCCAAGCTCTTTTATTGCCAGACTCTCCAAATTGTCCAAGTATTCCAGCATCTTTTTCTTGTGTCGAATAGTCAAAGAGATCTGTCACGCCCCAGTCCCAAAATACATAGGACAAGGACACATAAGCATGCCAGCCGCATGGATATGACAACTCCAATATATGGAAACCATAACCTATACGTACGCTGTAATATGAATATCAAATCCATAAGTGATATAAAATGTATCACAAGTCACATGATACAATCTAAATCTCATCCACAGAAAATCAATATAAATAAATAACCAGTATCTATGAAACTAGATCTCCATATAAGTATCTAAGGATGGTAGTTGGATAGAAACAAATCCACTACCAACTCGAATGGAAAAGTACAACACAATAAAGACAATATAAGAATACCAGCTAACAACCACGGGGCTCGAAGAGAAGACATCCTCGAAACATATATAACCATCCAAATCTGCGCTCCTACAAATACTCAAGAACAGATACACCTGGAAGGGCCAGGTCCTCAGAGGGACATAATAAGATACATAGAAGCAAGCCAATTTGAATAAAATAAACATGCATAATATTTAAAAATAAATAAGTACGCTGTACAAGACAATCTATATGAATGCAAATGAGGACAACTTTTTGACGTATGGGCAACGGTAGGCTACTCGATCTAAATCTCACAACTCACACACACGTCAGTGGACATCAGAAATCGACATACCGCGAGGGTAGCGACCAGTGCGACACACGCCCGTAGTGCGAGCTATATACTACGGTTTACCAGAGTGGTTAAAAGCCCATACGCCTAATGATTGTCCTCTTATGATACTAGGTGTCAAGTGTGTGTCAACATATCTAATATATATAGTAATGACTGAACGAACTACACATACAATGAATATACAGAAATGCAATAAATATACAGAAAATATACTAGCATGAAAAATACTATAAGCAATTTTGCAAGGTATCTTGCCTGGTAAGAAAGCTGCAAAGTGTAATGTCCAGATATCACGCGCACAGGATCAGAAGCTATGGTCTCAGAAAAAATATCTCCGGATGCTGAAATAGATATCACCAACATTCCTAGAATAAGCAAAATAGCTAGAAAGCACTTCCCTTTCGTCCGATTTGGACACAGGGGCAAAACAGTAATTTTGGGTCAAAGTGGGGTCCACGTATGGCCCACTTTGCACCGAAAAATGTGCTAAGGTAAAGGTCTCTAAATGGGAGAAATTATAGGTCAAACAAACTCTAAATGTCAGTACGAACTCAACGGTATGTCCAAATGTGGATTCCGATGAGCCGAACACAATTTTGCCCAAAAAATCAACCGTGGGGCCCGCCAATTGGTGACTTGGTCAACTGTCTCAGAATTGCGTAAAAATTGGGTCACAGGACCAGCGCGTTACCATGAGTCCAGTGGCATAAGTTTTATCACAATCTGACGAGTGTGCACGTATATTATTAGGGTATCATCTTGTTAAGGATACCATAGAAACTCATAGAAACTCATGTTATGGTATCCATAAGACAAAGCACGTTACCATAGAAACTCATAGAAACTTATGGATACCATAGAAACATCATTCACTCTAATACTGTAATTATCTTAAGGATACCATAGAAACTCATGTTAAGGTCTACGAGAAGGGGTCTTGGTACTTATTAGGGTATCATCTTTTATTACATAGGTCATGGTCGTCTTAAGTCTTAGTCATAGCGTTTATAAAGCAAGTGTCAATAGTAAGAATGGAAAGTTACTATCCTTCAAACGGAAAGGGGATATAATCTATATAGAGGTGTGGTACAAGTTACGCAATTTAAAACTAAGGGATAATCATCAGGTCGCAATCTACAAGAATAACTTAAACTGTCAAGTTCTAATTACCAATCACATAATTCAAAATTCAAGAGTAACAACCAAAATCCTAGCAAGCTATATATCCTAACATAGAATAAAATCACTTGGTCTATAATTGTAACACCCCGCTCCGAACGGTTACTTAAGAAACACTACGCTGCTTCGACTCGGTTGAGAATCGAGTCTCGGGAAAACCTTACCGCCAAATCAACACGGACGAAGTGCAATGAACCCTTCGAATTAATCGAACGGCTTCTATTGAAATGAGTCCAAGAGTTTTCGTTGGTTGCTTTGCTTTTTGGTTTTGTGTTGCTTTGTGTTTTGAGTTGCTTTCGATGACTTGGTTTTCATGATTTCGCCTTCTCGCTTGCGCTTTCTTTTCGAATCGTAAGGGAAAGAGATCGAAGTATGCTAACCAAGTATTGTTGCATTTTCAGGACGCATAACCAAAGAGTGAACGTCGCTTAGGCTTCCCCATCCCCTCGTTCGGTTCATTAGGTGAGTGGCTTAGGCCCTTCGATGAATCCTTTAAGTCTGCATGCCTAATAAAGAATCTCTAGTTCACATAAATATGATGCCTCACTAAAAAGATAAGCTAAAAGAGAAAGAAAGTATTGCATGCTTCAAGTATAGAACTGCTAACTTACTAGTTGCTTATGGAATGCTTAACTGTCCCTTGTATGCTGTGAATTGAGTATTGTGGCAAGAAAACTCTGGACTTGAGCTTGAAATGAGAAAAAGAGATAGACTTGTGTGCTTGGTTCATCAGTTGCATGATAGCATATTTTTCTGATAGGGCTTGCATTCATGCATTTGGTCAGGACAACTTGTGCACAAGGTTTATCTCTCGGGCGGTCCCTGGGGCACTGGGGATCGTTCGGCCGGAAGAGATCTAGATACCTGAGGCTTGTACGTCCTTGGGTAGACCGAGACTCGTCTATTAGTGAGATTGGGCTTGTACGTCCCAACTACTAATCCCGTGGAGGGGACCATCATATAGTTAGGGCGCATGCTAGGTTTACCTTCTTGCATACCTAACACTTGATGCCTTATTGATTCATAAGTTATTCATATGCAAATTGTGGCTAACTTGTGTGTCTGCTGCAGGGATAACCGCTCGGCCGTGGGTAAGAAATATCATATGCACTTGCTATATATTGTCTATGTTTCCTAGCATGAATTGTTAAAAAGAAACTAGACAACCAGAAAGACCACTTAATAATGCTAGCTTCATATGCTTACTTAGTGTGGATTTCTAAGGTGAGTTTGGCCACGGTCGCTCACCAGTACATGTGGTAGTACTGACCCACGTTTGTGGGCAAATATCCAGGTGCTGGGAGCGAGAGTCTGGTAAGCATCCTGAACCTGAATCAGCGTGTGCGCACTCTTCCTTAGGATTGTGTTCGTGCTGCTTCTTCCGCTGCTTACCTCTCCAGTGGACTACTTCCTCTTCTGCTAGATGTTTTGCTATTTTGGTCCTACTACAAGGGCATAATATAATGGGCGTTGTGGCTAGTTTTGGGAATGTGAAAAGAGTTGTAAGCCTTCTAAGGCATATTTTTTGTAACTCAGCCAAGCAAACACTTTGTAATCCAAATCTTTAGTATTTAATAAAAGAAAGTATTTTGTGTGCTATCAAATGTGTTCAACTTTGGTTCTCTGCGTTTTACTCTGTGCCTATATATGTATATTTTGTCTAACTTGTCTTGTGCAGGTACGTTGCCTGGTGCAAGCGCAACTTAGGCTTGCACGGCATCGCGCCCAAGCGAGGACGAACGGTTCCGTAGGGACCAAGCGAGGACGAATGGTTCCGTAGGGACCAAGCGAGGACGATGGGCCCTACGGGATCGGCCCCTGCGGGATCGGGGTGCGACAGGTGGTATCAGAGCATGGCTTTACGTCCTTGGCCTCTTCAAACATCGTCTTCGAAAAGGATATAAGTTTTCAAGCGATTTCAAAAGTCCCGAATTTCGAAAATTGATTTTGAATCTATAAGAAGTAAATCGAGTGAGAAAGGTCCCTAAGAGTATGAAAACCCAACGTCCCATGCAATAAGTCTATAATACGTTATGAGACTAATGCAAGCTACTCTCTTTTGCAGCAAAGATGACAAGAACAGGTGCTGGTAACCCTGAGTCATCGCGCGCAGCTAGCGTGAGCGATGATCAAATGGATAGATTGATTGCAATGTTACAGAATCAAAACGATCGTCATGCTGCGCAACAAGAACGATTCGAGGCTCAGCAGCAACGAGCTGATGCTAGAGCCTTGGCACAACAAAAGCAGCTTGACTCCCTGACGCAGATAGTGACAACACTAGCAGCGAACAGTGGTGCATCTGGCACCGCCGCAACACCTGTGACTGCCCCGACCATGCCTCAAGGCGCAGGATTAGCAGAAACAAACGAGCCTCCTCGCGCGGCCGGAAAGTCTACCTTTAAAGGCGCTGAGTTCCTGAAGTTGAACCCTCCGGAGTTTGAAGGCAGGACCACGCCGGATAAGGTGATGGACTGGGTCGCAAAGATGGAGAGCTTGTTTAGCTTTGCCTCAATACCTGCGAACAAGAGGGTGGCGTGCGCAGATATGCAGTTGCGGTTACGAGCACACGACTGGTGGGAAGTCAAGAAAGCAGACCTCGCCACCAAACATCAGGATGGTAGGATTACTTGGGGAATGTTCAAGGAAGCATTCCTTGCGCATTACCTCCCGCCAGCTGTCAGGCAGAGAAAAGAAGACGAGTTTATCGAGCTTAAGCAAGGGAGCATGTCTGTCGAAGATTATGAGTCAGAATTCTCCAAACTTGCTAAGTTCGCTAGCTCGATGATTCCCGATGAGGCAGCTCGCACACATCGGTTCATAAAAGGCTTAAACGATAATCTAAGAAAAGATGTTATGAACCGGGAGTGCAAAACCTATATACAAGCCTTTGAGGCAGCCGTACAGAATGAGCAGTTTACTCCGCAAAATGCTCCAGAAAGGGCACCGGCTCCTCGAAACCCTCATGCTAAAAGATACCATGATGGAGAAAAGAAAACAACGGGCGAGCGGCGCCCAGGTCCTATATGCAATTACTGTCACAACCCAGGCCATACCGTGGATGTTTGTCGTGCTGCAAAAAGGGAATGTTATAACTGCGGTAAAAAAGGGCATCAGGCAGTGAACTGCCAAAACCAGACGGTTCTGCCGCCATACCAGAGTGGAAACAATAAGACTACTCGGGTTGAGACTCAGACCCCTCCGGGTCCTGCTCTGGAACCAACTGATCAGATAAGAAGGCCAAGAGTTTATCAGTTGAATATAGAGCGTGACGAGAGTGGACACGATGTTGGTGAGTCTTATTCCTTTGAACTCTTGATGCTTGATCTTTGCCTCCTTGATCTCTTAAGTTTCGAGGACGAAACTTCTTCTCAGTGGGGTAGAATGTAACGCTCCGCTCCGAACGGTTACTTAAGAAACACTATGCTGCTTCGACTCGGTTGAGAATCGAGTCTCGGGGAAACCTTACCGCCAAATCAACACGGACGAAGTGCAATGAACCCTTCGAATTAATCGAACGGCTTCTATTGAAATGATTCCAAGAGTTTTCGTTGGTTGCTTTGCTTTTTGGTTTTGTGTTGCTTTGTGTTTTGAGTTGCTTTCGATGACTTGGTTTTCATGATTTCGCCTTCTCGCTTGCGCTTTCTTTTCGAATCGTAAGGGAAAGAGATCGAAGTATGCTAACCAAGTATTGTTGCATTTTCAGGACGCATAACCAAAGAGTGAACGTCGCTTAGGCTTCCCCATCCCCTCGTTCGGTTCATTAGGTGAGTGGCTTAGGCCCTTCGATGAATCCTTTAAGTCTGCATGCCTAATAAAGAATCTCTAGTTCACATAAATATGATGCCTCACTAAAAAGATAAGCTAAAAGAGAAAGAAAGTATTGCATGCTTCAAGTATAGAACTGCTAACTTACTAGTTGCTTATGGAATGCTTAACTGTCCCTTGTATGCTGTGAATTGAGTATTGTGGCAAGAAAACTCTGGACTTGAGCTTGAAATGAGAAAAAGAGATAGACTTGTGTGCTTGGTTCATCAGTTGCATGATAGCATATTTTTCTGATAGGGCTTGCATTCATGCATTTGGTCAGGACAACTTGTGCACAAGGTTTATCTCTCGGGCGGTCCCTGGGGCACTGGGGATCGTTCGGCCGAAAGAGATCTAGATACCTGAGGCTTGTACGTCCTTGGGTAGACCGAGACTCGTCTATTAGTGAGATTGGGCTTGTACGTCCCAACTACTAATCCCGTGGAGGGGACCATCATATAGTTAGGGCGCATGCTAGGTTTACCTTCTTGCATACCTAACACTTGATGCCTTATTGATTCATAAGTTATTCATATGGAAATTGTGGCTAACTTGTGTGTCTGCTGCAGGGATAACCGCTCGGCCGTGGGTAAGAAATATCATATGCACTTGCTATATATTGTCTATGTTTCCTAGCATGAATTGTTAAAAAGAAACTAGACAACCAGAAAGACCACTTAATAATGCTAGCTTCATATGCTTACTTAGTGTGGATTTCTAAGGTGAGTTTGGCCATGGTCGCTCACCAGTACATGTGGTAGTACTGACCCACGTTTGTGGGCAAATATCCAGGTGCTGGGAGCGAGAGTCTGGCAAGCATCCTGAACCTGAATCAGCGTGTGCGCACTCTTCCTTAGGATTGTGTTCATGTTGCTTCTTTCGCTGCTTACCTCTCCAGTGGGCTACTTCCTCTTCTGCTAGATGTTTTGCTATTTTGGTCCTACTACAAGGGCATAATGTAATGGGCGTTGTGGCTAGTTTTGGGAATGTGAAAAGAGTTGTAAGCCTTCTAAGGCATATTTTTGTAACTCAGCCAAGCAAACACTTTGTAATCCAAATCTTCAGTATTCAATAAAAGAAAGTATTTTGTGTGCTATCAAATGTGTTCAACTTTGGTTCTCTGCATTTTACTCTGTGCCTATATATGTATATTTTGTCTAACTTGTCTTGTGCAGGTACGTTGCCTGGTGCAAGCGCAACTTAGGCTTGCACGGCATCGCGCCCAAGCGAGGACGAACGGTTCCGTAGGGACCAAGCGAGGACGAATGGTTCCGTAGGGACCAAGCGAGGACGATGGGCCCTACGGGATCGGCCCCTGCGGGATCGGGGCGCGACAATAATCAGAGGGGTTTAGGTGGCACGAATTGAAAGATGAAGGAAAGAAATTTAGTCGTCTCACTAATAGCGAGCGCTAAGGGTTCAGAGGAACAAGTCATAAAACTAAATAGAAAGACTCTAGATAATGGCAGGTTTTCTAAGGGAAGATGTTATGCTAATCACTGTGTTTGAGGTATGATCAAGAAAATATTCTATGCATTGCTCTTGGCTTTTTATGGTACTGTCTGCTACTATTAAGACAAAAGCTAAATTTATAGTTCTTTAGCACTATCTTCCCACGAAAGCTAGATTAGTCCTAATATTGAACCTTGAATTTCTATTGGTTCCTCAATACTAGGGTCAAACATTATGGTAAAATCTCTAACTAACTCTAGTAGTGTTTATACTAATCTCAAGTCTTCATAAATACATCAAGGGGTGATGGTAAACCAATCTATAGATAAGGGGCACTAGGGTTCATTAGGCATTCGGATCTTAGTGATGTGTCAATACTCCAGTGGTATTCTTAATAGGAAGGTTACCCTACTTGTTATCTATCAACAGGGACTCCTATATTCTAGGAGGGGGCTATACTCAAGGAATTAGGAAAGCACATGAATCAAGAAGGATACAACTATTCAAATAAAACAGATTAAAAAAATGCGAGTCATAGTCAATAGTGGATGAGATCCTATATTCTAATCCTATTTGCAGGCTTGCTCGGTACAGCAACGTAACCGAGACAATATACTCTCGACCTGCATGGGCCACCACAAAAACATGTCACGCCCCAGTCCCAAAATACATAGGACTAGGATACGTAAGCATGCCAGCCGCATGGATATGGCAACTCCAATATATGGAAACCATAACCCATACGTATGCTGTAATATGAATATCAAATCCACAAGTGGTATAAAATGTATCATAAGTCACAGGGTACAATCTAAATCTCATCCACAGAAAATTAATATAAATAAATAACCAGTATCTATGAAACTAGATCTCCATATAAGTATCTAAGGATGGTAGTTGGATGGAAACAAATCCACTACCAACTCGAATAGAAAAGTACAACACAATAAACACAATATAAGAATAGCAGCGAACGACCATGGGGCTCGAAGAGAAGACATCCTCGAAACATATGTAACCATCCAAATCTGCGCTCCTGCGAATACTCAAGAACAGATACACTTGGAAGGGCCAGGTCCTTAGAGGGACGTAACAAGATACATAGAAGCAAGCTAATTTGAATACAGTAAACATGCATAATATTTAAAAATAAATAAGTACGTTGTACAAGACAATCTATATGAATGCAAATGAGGACAACTTTTTAACGTATGGGCAAGGGTAGGCTACTCGATCTAAATCTCACAACTCACACACACGTCAGTGGACATCAGAAATCGACATACCGCGGGGGTAGCGACCAGCGAGACTCCAGAAATTGACATACCGTGGGGGTAGCGACCAGCGTGACACACGCCCATAGTGCGAGCTATATACTACGGTTTACCAGAGTGGTTAAAAGCCCATACGCCTAATGATTGTCCTCTCATGATACTAGGTGTCAAGTGTGTGTCAACATATCTAATATATATAGTAATGACTGAACGAACTACACATGCAATAAATATATATAAATGCAATAAATATACAGAAATATACTAGCATGCAAAATACTGTAAGCAATTTGGCAAGGTATCTTGCCTGGTAAGAAAGCTGCAAAGTGTAACGTCCAGATGTCACGCGCACAAGATCAGAAGCTATGGCCTCAGAATAAATGTCTCCGGATGCTGAAATAGATATCATCGACGTTCCCAGAATAAGCAAAATAGCTAGAAAGCACTTCCCTTTCGTTCGATTTGGACACAGGGGTAAAACGGTAATTTCAGGTCAAAGTGGGGTCCATGTGTGGCCCACTTTGCACCAAAAAGTGTGCCAAGGATAAAGGTCTCTAAATGGGACAAATTATAGGTCAAACAAACTCTAAATGTCAGTATGAACTCAACGGTATGTCCAAATATGAATTTCGATGAGCCGAACACAATTTTGCTCAAAAAATCAACCGTGGGGTCCGCCAATTGGCGACTTGGTCAACTGTCTCAGAATTGCGTGAAAGTTGGGTCACAGGACCAGCGCGTTACCATAAGTCCAGTGGCACAAGTTTCGTCGCAATCTGACGAGGGTGCACAAAATGCGCAGGACTTTCGCAAAAGTTGCGACACGAAGATTGTCCACGGATACGGGCTGATTCCGACGCGCAGATGCATCCAAATCAGTTTTCGCAAACTCTCACACGTCCGGGTACGCTGTTCGCATCTTTTGGTACACTTGGTACACGACGGGGCGGTCCCGTTTGGCGGAGCGCGCTCCGTTTCACAATTTTGGAAAATCTGGAAAAATAGATTTTCGGGATTTTTCAACGAATTTAATTCTACATACATCAGTTAATAAATTAATGTAATTAACATAAGTTAAACTAGGTCAAGTGGTCTCCGCATACCAAAAAGAAAAATTGAATTCGGATCTCTGTGGTGGGAGATACGAATCCGGGAACATAGGTAGTTTACCGCAGTTTTCTACGGTACCAAAAAGTTGTATTTTTTCGTCAACTTGGACGCTGTTTTCGCCTAGGATTACGCGTTGTTCAAGGTCAACTATCATACAGGTATTGAAGAGGGTTAAGTGGTGAACGTACCGGTGAAGACGGGGTCGAGTTTGGTCGAGCGAGGACGAGGGAATTGAAGCGTGAACATAGTTCGCTGATTGAAATTACAACGTGCGGGGTTGCGCTAGGTCGCGGTCGTCGGGATCCGGTTCTGGGCGGCCTGGGCGGCTGGGCGCGGTTCTCTGGCTGGTTGAGGGCGGCGGGGTCAGATGGGAAGGAGGAGAATATGAATTAGGGTTAGGGTTTTGGAGATGAGGAGATGTGAATATATATACGGAAGAGAAGGAGAGATAGAACGCGGGGTGGGGGGTCTTTAAGCCGCGCGGGGGGGCGGGGGGGGGGGGGGGGGGGGGGGGAGTTGAAGCTGCTGCTGTTGCTTTATAATACTAGCGGGTAAAGGGGTAGCGGGTTTAATACCCAATAAGAACTTATTTCATTTTCTTTTTCTTTTTCTTTTCTTTTTCAAATCTTTTTTTTTCATTTCTTTCTCTTCCTATTTCTTTAAATATATATATATATATATATATATATATATATATATATATATATATATATATATATATATACACACATATGTACCCATAGAAAAATCTAGAATTTGTATTAACGCATACCATTAAGCTAGCAACTGTCCAAAGGGTCTTCTACATGAAATAAATTAGGAAGAATTTATAATGGCTCCATAAATCTTCTAAATTCACAAACACCTTAAATAAAAATTAAATAAAATATATTTCTCCTAATTAACTCATAATTACTACAATTCAATTATTAGTTAATTAAAAATAGATTAATACGGATTTTAGGATTAGGGGTTTTACAAGATCTCCACATTTATACTTTTTCAGATTCATTGTACTTAGATTATTGTTTAAGATCTTTTGTACTCTTTTCTTTTAATAGTTTGTAACACAAAGTTTCGTATAAACTTTTGTTCTTGGCAAACAGTTGGGTTAGTTCGGATGTGGTATGGAGTGGGTTGTTGCGATTGGGTGAGTAGGATGTAAAGATTGGAGTAATGGGGTTGATGTGAAAGGATTTGGTACGGAGTCACCTGATTAGAAGGGCAATGATTGGTAATGGGTACAGATTGATAGATGGGGATGTTTATTTGGCAGGCAGGGGGATTATGTGCAATACTAACCGGTAGAGGCACGTACTTCAAAATAATTGATGCAACCGTTCGTTTGTGGGGAGGCACGTACTTCGAAAGTTGGAGGTTCGAAACTGAAGGAGTATTTCCACTTGTCAAGTTGCTTTCCAGGCCGTCACGATGAGTATCACCGGCGGCAAGTTCCTCCATCTCTAGAATAGTTTTACCGGAAGTCTTAAAATGAGATGAAGAACCTGGATTCTTTCTAACCTGGTGGGTGGCTCCATTTGCAATAGAGGTAGAACTGTTCATACGGAAAACCTCAGCAGAGTTGGTAATATCTCTAAAATCATCTTCCTTGAATCGCGGCATTAGTAATTTATTGGCTTGATCTATCCCTTGATGTGACCAAGATTCATTGATTTGTGAGCGAAACTGTTGACGACCACTGCTGTCGGCATGTAGATGACCAATTCTGGCACAAAATAAAC
>JAYESA010000008.1:135886532-136107173 GCA_036927795.1 Iris macrosiphon
CACCCAACCATAACTTTGGGCACTAATAAGAAACTCTCTTGCCCTTAACTTTGATAGAAAAAACTAGGGGTTTCTTCCTTTCTTTTTCCTATTCTCCTCTCCTTAACCCTAACCAGCGATGGGGCAATAGACACACATGCGAGCTACAGTCCATTGCCGTTGCCTGGTTCTAAATTAGAAGGTTTGGAGAATAACTTACGGTAGTAAGCATTCCCAAACATAGGGTTCACTAAGAAAAAAAGGAAGGAATTTCATCAAACACGTGGTCGGCATGACAATATTTCCTATCCTATTTCCATGGACATGGGTTCAAATTGCAACACTGTTTTCTGAGATTGAGGTTAGGATTTGGAGGGAGAGGAGGACCTGGAGAGTGGTTGGAGGAGACTAGTGTCGAAGAGGTCGTTCCATCTGTAGTCCATTAAGAAGTTGAAACCATCGACGGAAACGAGCTAGCAGAGGTGGTTCTCGTTGTAGAACCGCTCAGAGGAGTCACCTGAACCGAAGTCCCCATCATAAATATTGACAGAAGGGGTAGTAGGAGGACTCATGACTGGAGTAAAGCCTAATCAAACTTTGTAATATATATGTTTGTTGAAAAACTAGATAGAAATTTTTTCTGATATTATTGAAACATTAGATAAAATTTAAAATTATATTATAATATTTTAAATATGATTTTAAATATATTTAATTAAAATTTGTTATATATATATATATATATATATATATATATATATATATAATTGTCTCCCGGACGTGATGTCGTACGAGTCTAGATTGCACTCGCAAAAGAAAAAAAGATAAAACATAATGGTTATTATCGTTCGTCCGTGTCGCAGCGGAAGAAATATAGAGTCACAAAAGGAAACACACAGAGTATACGAAGCGAAGCTCTTTATTTATAATTGCAGCAGTTACAAAAGCTTTGAATAGCTATTCCTATTTGGCTTTAAACACTCATTGATCTCTCTTGCTCACAAAGGATTCCACCGTTTCATACATCATGTCTTCTTATATCCAGGCACGCATCCCAACCGAACACCTCCATGTTTCTAATCCGAGCTTCCAACGCCTTTGGTACGTCCAAGCAATCCTTCGTACCTGGGGGGGTTGGGTATCAGTACACATCTTGTACTGGTGAGCGAGTTAACCCACTTGCCTAAACCGACACTAAGTAATCATGTGAAGTATATAATTTTATATGGTGATCTTGCTATTAGAACTTAGACTTATTTTAGTTCATATTCATGGCACGTTATGAAAGCAGAAAAATATGTACGCATGTAAAGCATTGAAATCACGTAAGCATGTACGCATGTTATAATCATCGCATAGGTAACTAAGTATGTTATATTTGAATTGCGTGAGAAACCATGAAACACGCTATGAGTCACCTCGCTCAACGGCGACTCTAATCATAGCTGATGTGCACACTCTTGCTAAAGGAAAGGTGGACACTAACCGATGTGCCCACCCTTGGACAAGGCAAAGTGAACACACGTCCTCCTGCCTGAAACGTTCGATAGCATGCGCTTTATCTATATGAAGGTCATTGGTGATGCCATGAAGGACTAATTCATGGCATTGTAGTACGTCCTCTAAGTCCGAGTCGGACTTGAGGTCCACAATGCCTCGTGTCGATGCACATTCACAAAGTATGTGATGCACCATCCATCTGAAGGTTATAAACGTCTTAATGGATATCCCGTTATCCGTGCTTGAAGCACTATAATTTTCTCCTAGGCCGAACGGTACCGGTGCCCCGATACTACTCGTTCGAGGAAAGTCAAAACCCTATGCACAAGTTGTCCATGACCATACAACGCGTGAATAGCTAACCATAAAACTCAAGCATGGTATTGAATGTAAGTACATCGAGATACGTGTCTACTCGCCCCACTATACCATACTCATGGTATTAACTAATTGATGTTTTGGTTGGCGACCCGCAAGGTCCCAACATACCGAGTCACCATGCTGCTTTTCGACACAGTGTTCTGTGGGCGCCATACTCCTTTCGATAGTTCTGTGGGCACCATGCACCCTTCCGTCATAGTTGCACAGTTTTGAACCACAACTTACACGCTTCGCTTGACGAAGCATTCTATTTGATACTCCTGCACGGATGCACGCTCCACTATTACAGCTCCGTGGCGTGGCACCATAACTACATCGCTTCACTGATGAAGCATTCTTGGTCGATACTCATGCACTTGATGCATACTTCGATATACTTGTTCGATGTTCTATCTTATTGTTTAACATATGTTACGACTTCTATTCTTCGAACACGCACAGTTAAATCTGTGATATCACTATCATGAAAATGGTATATTTTTTAAGGCATAAAGGAGTAGAGGAGAAGGGTCAAAGTCCGCCCACCTTATACTTCTATGCCTATTGTAGAAGAATAAAAAATACGAGTCCATGAGTTCAACAGTCGTACGCTCCCAAAAAGAAGGCTCAAATCAAGCCGTAGAGTCATCATGCGGCCCAATAAGGATATACATTTTTATATAACAAGCAAACAATATTACCATAGTCTATATTTTATATGATAAGCAAACAACATTATGGTTACACTCTTTTACCTAACAAAATTTATTAAGGTATCATGAACGAAGGACAAAACAGAGAACAAAAAAGATTCATTTTTTTAAGGTGTAAATATAAAAGGAAAGAAGGATCAAAGCCACTCGTTGTTGGAGAATTGTTGAGAGAAAGATAACTCCAACGCTTCGATCAAACTTCGTCTATGTGGTCATCTCATTTGCACCAACAGATAATCAAACTCTTCTTCTTCTTTCTCCCAAAATTTGATATGAATGCGTAAATCCATAAAAGCAGGTAATAAAATCTACCGAAAACATCCACAAAATGAATTCATAAAACCAGCAGCAAAAGCATCAACAAAAACAAAAAGTGGAAAGGTTTTAGGAAGATGAAAGAACCCTAGAGGGAGGTTAATTGGGTCAAGCAAATAAATCAAGCACAAAACTATTGCTAATAGGCAATTTAAATACACAAACCATTGCTATTTAGATATTGTTTTAGCGATACACTATTCGTGCATCGCCAATGTGGCAACACTAGTCGCTAAATGTTGCAGAATGGCAATGATATATGGCGTCGCTAAATTTGTCGTTACAGTGGCATTTTGCGACGTTTTGCTAGTTTGTGACATGTAAAAATGCGACCATGTGTAAACATTGCTAATGACATCTTTAAGTTAAATTAGCGACATTTTTCTAATAGCTAGAGAAGCTTTAGACGTCGCTAATTCGACTTATTTTAGTAGTGACTTGAGATATGCCATACATTTAGCTTCCATCTCTTCTTATGAAGCTTTCTGCTCCACATCCTCTTAATTAGAATAATAGTTTTGGCTTCTTTCTCCATTGGTAAACGTCTTGTAATGAGTTTTTACTTCTCTTCCACGATCTCGACCACGATCAAGACCACAAACTCTTTGACTTTTTTTATTGGTAAAGATTTTTTTTCGTTTTTCTTTGAAGGTGAATTTTTTTTGAAGGACTTACTCCAATGTCTCTTGCTTCTTCTTTTCCTTTATTCATAGTCTTGTAATGAGTCATTGGGTTGCTCAGTAGTCATGAATTCCAAGTCTTGTGTTTCTTCAATAGTTACTATAATATGCTCAAATTATGGAAGTAAAGAGCAAATGATTTTCTCTATCATTTGAGTATTGGTCATAATTTCACCATTTTTTTCAATTGATTTAATAATGGCTAAAACTCTAGCAAAATAATCCGGAATAGTTTCGGACACTTTCATACGTGTAAAGCTTCAAATTCAACTCTTAAAGTTTGGAGTGTGCTTTCATCACCATCTCCTCTCCTTTGCAAGCAATTTAAATTTTCTTCTATGCTTCTTTGGAGGTTATTTTACTTAAAATCACTCGAACGCATCATCATCCAAGTCTTGGTAGATGAGAAGAGAACTAATTTGTTGTTTTCTTGAAGAATTCAACATCTCCTATTGATCTTGATATAAGAAAGCATCATCTTATGGCTCAACATAGCCTCTTTCGACGACCTCTCATGCTTCTTGTGCGCCTAGCAAAACTTTCATCTTGATGTTCCAATTGGCATAGTTGTTCTTATTGATGACAGGAACTTGGAACGGAGTCATCTTGCTTCCTATCTTTGACCTCGAACCATCTTATTCTGATACCACTTTGTTAGAATTGTGGTGGGTCAACTAACCAGGAAAAACTAATAGAGAAATAAAAATGTAGAGAGAAGAACTGTAAGAATTTTTTTTATAATAACACTAAGTTTGTAATATTTGGTGTGTACAAAATGGGAGTAGAGAAACCATATTTAAATGATCCTTGAAAGAATCTACACATTTATTAAAATATTATATAAATTATTTTATACTCTTTTACAACTATAATACTAAAACTTATTTTAGAAGAGAGATTTTAAATCACGAAGAACTAGAACATCCTTACAAATTTGACACAAACCAAAAGGGCCCAATGAACACAGCAAAATAGTAATGGACCAACTTAGAATTGTTGGGCACAAAAACATGATTACAAAATGAAATTTATTTTCAACAAGACACATACATAACCTACGCTCTTGAGTTGAATGTCAAGGACATGCATACTGATGACACAAAGCACATCTTGGTGTGAGAGTATCACTAACAGTCGTCAATGACATAACGATCGTATTAGTTGTCTTGGATCCTTCCTTCATTATGTTGCTTTTTGTGGTAGATACATTGTCACTGTATCCAGAGGCGTGGGTTGTAGCGCACCCCAAAATTTTAGCGAACATGTACTGTACAAATTTCTTTTGTTATTCTCCCAAACTACAATATCATGCAAACTTAGTACAGAGCAGATACAGAAAGACAACCGAAAATCCCAATGAAAGGAAAAGAGATGAAACCAAACATAACTAAGCGAAGAATTTTAATTCCCAAATATATGGTTCCAGCGGCTAGGCATTCTTGATATGGGCACGTCCGATTTATGCATCCCAGTGGCCGCTCCAGTTAGCGGAGCTCCCGATCCTGCGCATGGTGCTGATCCTGGTGAAGTTATCGACCCTGAAGTTGGCTCCGCACATAATTCCTTCGCTGTCGACCCGGGGCATGGCCTTCATCTTGTTCATTGGGTGTTCGAAGCTCCTCAGCCCTCCCTCGCTATGGAACATACAACCTGCACCATATAGACTCAATCAAACTCTATGTTGGTACATAACATTTGAGCGTATGCAGATTGCAGACATAACATATATACAATGTAGTAGTACTTGCAGGGAAAGGAGCATAGGACTTGCCACAGCTTCCCTTGATGACCGCCGCTTCATCTGATAGTACCACCGATGCATCCGCTGCTAACCCCCAGAAAAGAGGCACCCCTCCATCACAACTCTGCACTAGTAAACACACACTAATTAGATCCATGTCATTAATATACATTTACAGAGAGAGAACAACAATGCTAGCTAGCTATATCTGTACGTACCAGCGCGGCGAAGATGGTGCCAGCCTTGTTGTCGTAGACCACAAAGGCGAAGGTGCCGGAGAGGTCGCTGACGACCTGGTCGGCCGGGTACGGCCCGCGGTCGCGGAGCGTGCGGTAGGCCTCCATGACGAGGAGGGCGTCGTTGGTGGACTTGCAGAGGCCATATTGCCTTACGAGGGATCCCAAGTTGTCCAGAACCCCCACAAACATGCAGTACATATCATCAAAGCTACAGAACAACCTGCACCAAGTTCCGGCATTAATTCAGAACGAACGTACTCGTGTGTGCGTGCGTGCGTGCGTGCGAAACACGGACACTATTGTGACACAAATACTCTAAAATACATGACTCGAAACGTTCTAAAAATTGTGATGAACTATTTATATCTTGAATGCTTTATTAATTATTTATTTTAGTAAAACTTTTGCTGATAATAAAAGGCAAATATATAAATATATATATATATATATATATACCTCCGGTGGTGAAAAGAAGGCACGGGGGCGGTGGAAGAAGAGGCGAGGGCAGCTCCGGCTGCGAAGGTGGCGGCGAAGTAATTGTCGGGGTGTAGGGAAAGGAAGTGTTTCAGTATCTCATCTGGACCCTTGGGAGCCCTACTACTACTACTAATGTGATCAGGGCTCTTCAGCTCCTGTGGGGGGTGAGCAAACGCCTTCTTAAATATGGCCAACATTCCCTCTCTTTCTCTCTCAATGTAACTTTTGTTTTGTTTTCTTGGTTGCAAAAGAATAATGAAGAAGAATAGGTATAGCAAGGACAGTATCAGTACCATATATATAAAGATGAGATCTACCATACCGTGTGTAAAGTAAAGAGCAAGATACTCGTCCACGTATCCCTATCTAAGTAACATTATAATTGTTAATTATGTACAAGGTTATCCATCCATGTCATTGCCTGTCACACATGTTTCTTTATCCAGCTACAGTCTAGGTGTATATTATGTGAACTTTTTTCTTTCCATTTTTTTTATTTTTTAAAGACTATATATAATCTAAATTTTGTTTTAAGTTTTTTTTTTTTTTTTTTGAGAAGGTTTTAAGATGTTTGGTAAGACCTTTTTCTAATCTTCAGTACTTGTTTACTTGTGCATCATTGATCCCTTATTTTTATTTTATTTTTATTTGTTTAGTTCTATTTTTTTATTAGGATAATTTATTTTATGGAAGGAAACAAAGTCAGGTGTTAATCCCTGTAGATCTTGTTATCCATATCCACTCTTCTTATTAGAGTTCCAGGTGGTGGCATATTGGCAAGTAAAAGTCCTTCTAAACAAACAGTAGTCTTCTTGGAACGGATAAGACTGCCTCGTCTATCACAAGATGTGGGTCCTATCGATGGATTGACTGCTCACAACAGAAACGATATAGATCATTGGAACATATAGTGTATATACATGTATGCAGTCCGGGGTTAGATTGATCTAGCCGAAGCACTATTTGGTTTGCCTTTTGCCTTTGACTCATATTAAAAAATTGATAGGGGTTCACAGCGACGTCGTCGTACCCGGTTCTGACGACATCGTTGATCTTTGATTTCAAGTTAGACATTTTCAGTGGAAACTCAAATATGGGCATGATAGATTACTAGTTCAACTGACAGAGGAATTTGGGTAGACCGCGGAAGCTCTATCTATGGAGAGGTGAGAATTTAGGGTATGGGAGATTGCCCTAACGAGTGGGGTTGCCCAAGCCCGATGGCCAGCCCTGCATGTATGCGGGACCATTTATGAGCATAGACGTCTAAGTTATACGGTTGCACAGAACACCTAAAATTAAAATGTTGTAGAATTGTTGACTGTAACTACCACTTTCCACCATAGTGATATTTTGATAATTTTACATGTTGTTAATTTTTTATATATTATTTTATATTAGTGATTGTTTAGAATTATATTAGCGTTAGTTAGGGACTAGCCAATTAGAATTTGTAAGTGTTAGTTAGTGATAATTATTGTTAGTCATTACTTTAGTAATTTGAATTAATTAAGTTTAGTTGTCATAAAGAGAATATTTCTTTTAGTTGTAGAGATTCCTTCCTTTAGTTAATTAGATTCTATTCATGACAAATGGAGAGGGACAAATTTGATATTTTGGTATGACCAAACCTTAGTTCAATTTAAGGCTTATCCATTCATTTTATTTTACTCATTTGACTCATTTTTTTCAAATTTTCTTTGTTTTCAAGCAAACTGAATTTTCTACCAATTTCACTCAATCCATTTTCAATTACATTCATTATCACCATCATGAAGGCCTAGAGCATTGGAGAGCACAAGGAGATCCATAGGAGAGGAGCTTGCTAGGAGATCGTGTCTGATTCATCCCTTCCGTGTCCAAATTCAACATTCTCCAAAGAGGCTACCAAAACACTAGGTAATTCTCTCAATTTTATCAAATTCATTGTTAGGAATACCCCTTGGTCATGTAGGAACCTTCCAATGGATAGATTTGACTTTCCAATGGTAGATCTAGCACTATAAGCCCTCAATTTGGTAGATATAAATTGGTGTCCTGATTTTGAGACTCAATTTGAAAAAAATCATAATTTTGTCTATTAAGTGTGTGTATTGTGTCCTAATGAGCACTAGTGATGTTTATTTGATGGTGTGAAGGTGTTCTTATGTCCAAAATTTGACACGTAGAGTCCGTATCATGATACACCATGATACGTATAGGTGAAATTGGTAAATTTGGTGTATACATGTGTTCTTTTGTCCAAAATAACCCAAATTCGTCATAGTATTCATCCTCGTTCTTGGCAGCAATATCAACTTAGAAATTCATAACTCCTAACTCATGACTCCGATTAATCTCTAAAAAAATTTAAAAGAACCGTATCAAAATTAACTTTATAAATATATAAATTAATAGGCCAGATTCGTTTTAAAACTTTTTGTAAAACTTTTTGAGTGTCAGGTGTTCGAAAGGCGAACGTGTTTCGATCTTTTCACGATTCCGGGAGCTTCCAGACAAGAAAATGCGATCAATTTGAACTTTCAGAAAGCTAATACGAAAGGCTACGACATACTTAAACCCTAGAATTTATTGAATAGGTCTAATAGGTGCGGTATTGGTTACAAGTAAAGAACTCACTATACGACATAGACATTTTTTTGTTATTTCAAGTTATAGGCCACGTTCAGGTACTCTTCCACTCAGCTATGTTTCTGTGTAAATTATCAATAAAAAGTTATCTCTTCTATGTCATGTTGCTAATCAATTTTTCTGTTTTAATCCGCTGCAAACTTCTATAAAAATAATTATATTTTAAAATGCAAACGAGGAAGACTTGTACTAACGCAACTTAAACTTGTACGACATTACTTCCGGTGACGACTTATCGATTTGACGGAATCAAGACATGACAGTAGGCAAGATCAAAGGTTTTCGCAACGGAAAAAAAGATTGGAAAATTAGTGCAGAGGTATGGATGTCAGAAAGAAAGATTAGAGTAGTAATTAGCTCTTAAAATTCTAACTAACAATATGTAATTCACTAAGTTTTCAGAGCTGAAAGGAATTAAAATGATGCTCAGAATATTGCTTCCACCAAACAAAGTTAAATATAACAAGCTCAACATAACGACATCTTGAAAATGAATGTTTGATATCCTATTATAGGATACGAAACCATTTTTCTTCAAAGACATTGTCACTCTATCCAGAGGAGGAACTACACAAGATCGTGGGTGGGTTGTAGCACGGCCCAAAATTTTAGAAAAAAAATTGAATACAAATTTATTTTGTTATTCCGCCAAACAATATTTTTCAAACTTAGTACATACACATACGGATCCGATACAGAAAGACAACTGAAAATACAATGAAAGGAGAAAGAGATGAAACAAAACATAACTAAGGGAAGAATTAATTCCCACATATATATAGTTCTAGCATCATGCTAGCTAGCATTGATATGGGCACGTCCGATTTATGCATCCCACTGGCCGCTCCAGTTAGCGGAGCTCCCGACCCTGCGCATGGTGCTGATCCTGGTGAAGTTATCGACCCTGAAGTTGGCTCCGCACATAATTCCTTCGCTGTCGACCCGGGGCATGGCCTTCATCTTGTTCATTGGGTGTTCGAAGCTCCTCAGCCCTCCCTCGCTATGGAACATACAACCTGCACCATATAGACTCAATCAAACTCTATGTTGGTACATAACATTTGAGCGTATGCAAATTGCAGACATAACATATATACAATGTAGTAGTACCTGCAGGGAAAGGAGCATAGGACTTGCCACAGCTTCCCTTGATGACCGCCGCTTCATCTGATAGTACCACCGATGCATCCGCTGCTAACCCCCAGAAAAGAGGCACCCCTCCATCACAACTCTGCACTAGTAAACACACACTAATTAGATCCATGTCATTAATATACATTTACAGAGAGAGAAGAACAATGCTAGCTAGCTATATCTGTACGTACCAGCGCGGCGAAGATGGTGCCAGCCTTGTTGTCGTAGACCACAAAGGCGAAGGTGCCGGAGAGGTCGCTGACGACCTGGTCGGCCGGGTACGGCCCGCGGTCGCGGAGCGTGCGGTAGGCCTCCATGACGAGGAGGGCGGCGTTGGTGGACTTGCAGAGGCCATATTGCCTTATGAGGGAGCCCAAGTTGTCCAGAACCCCCACAAACATGCAGTACATATCATCAAAGCTACAGAACAACCTGCGCCAAGTTCCGGCATTAACTCAGAACGTACTCGTCGTGCGTGGGAAACACGGATACTATTATGACACAAATACTCTAAAATACACGACTCGAAACGTTCTAAAAATTGTGACGAACTATTTATATCTTGAATGCTGTATTAATTAATTATTTTAGTAAAACTTTTGCTGATAATAAAAGGCAAAAAAATGTATATATATATATATATATATATATATATATATATATATATATATATATATATACCTCCGGTGGTGAAAGGAAGGCGCGGGGGCGGCGGAAGAAGAGGCGAGGGCAGCTCCGGCTGCGAAGGTGGCGGCAAAGTAATTGTCGGGGTGTAGGGAATGGAAGTGTTTCAGTATCTCATCTGGACTCTTGGGAGCCCTACTACTAATGTGATCAGGGCTCTTCAGCTCCTGTGGGGGGTGAGCAAACGCCTTCTTAAATATGGCCAACATCTCTCTATATCTATATATGTATGTTTTGTTTTGTTTTTTTGGTTGATGAAGAAGAATAGGTAGTATAGATATGAAAATTCCAATAACAGTGTCAGTACTATATATATATATATGAAGATGAGATCTACCATACCATGTGTAAAGTAACGAGCAAGATAAACATCCCCATATCTACAAGGTTATCCATCCATGTCATTGCCTGTCACACATCTACGTCACGTGTTTCTTCATCCAGCTACAGTCCAGATGTATATTATATGAACTTTCTCTTTCCATTTTTTTGTTTTTTAAAGACCCTGTATAATTTAGATTTTGCTTTAAAGCTGTTTGATAAAACCTTTTTTTTTTTTTTAATCTTCAGTACTTGTTTACTTGTGCATTCGTGCCCTTCTTTTACTTTTATTTGTTTACTTTATTAGATATTAGGATAAGTATGGAAGGAAACAAAGTCAGATGTTAAATCGTGTTTAACCATATCAAGTCTTCTTATCCAGGCGGTGACATAGTGGCAAGTAAAAAGTCCTAAACAAATAACAAGCAATACAGTAAGAGCCTTCTTGGATCGGATAAGACTGCCTCGTCTATCACACGCCAATACTATATATAGTATGTGGGTCCTATCGATGGATTGACTGTTCACAACAAACAGGAAGGATATATAGATCATTGGAACATGTTTAGTAAATCAGACGGGATATGTTTGGTTAATATTTACAGAAAATTTACTGTAGCGAAATAAATTTATATTAAATTTATGCAGACGAAACAAGTTTGGATAATTTTGAAATAGAGACAGAGTCCGCCAACAGTGTTAGCGAAAAACCAAAAAAAATGAACACAGCAAAAAGGTCAAAAGTGGACCCCACTAGACAAAATTCAGCCAACAGTGTTGGCGAAATTTTGCCTTGTGGGACCCGCAAGTTGGTTTGGGTGGTTGGGTTTTGTTTGGTTGGTTTGGTTTGTTTGGTTTATTTTATTAGTTTGTTTTAATTAGTTAATGTTTTAGTTTATTTTTTATTTTGTTTAGTTTTGGAATTTAATTTAAGAAAATATATTTTAACTAAATAAAATTAAAAAAAATTAATTGTAAAGAAATATTTTTTCGCACATATTTCAAAATAAATTGTTATGGCCGCTCGAAGACTGCTCGACGGCAGACGTAATATTCTTACGGCAGATTTTTATTATTATTTTTTTTTATCGTCTGTTAACGGCAAGAAAATTAACGATAGAAATATAATATTTAAAAATATAAACGTCAAATTGATATTTTTTTTCGTAATTTTTTAAACTTTTATGTTTTAGATGAAATTTATACAAATTTTGATGCTCTGGAAACAAATTTCCGAAAAAAATATTTATAAATATTTCTTTACAATTTATTTATTTTAATTTTATTTCGTTAAAATAAATTTTCTTAAATCTAATTACAAAACAAAACTAAATAAATATAACTAATTAAAACAAACCAACCAAACAAACCAATCCAACCAAACAAACCAAACTGAACCAATCAAATGAACCCATGGGCCCCCACACCCAATTTCTGCCAACTGTGTTGGCAGAAATTGCCCCTCCCCCCCCCCCCTCCCCCAACACCTCCAATTTCAGCAAACAGTGTTGGCAAAAATTGGCTTGTGGGTCCCACTTTAAATTTTTTTTATTTTTTTTCCTGCCTACGTTTACATCAGTTGTGTTTTCCGCCAACACTGTTGGTGGACTTTGTCTTTTTTTTTTAAATTTACAAACTTGTTTCGTTTGCATGAATTTAATATAAATTTATTTCGCTACAGTAAATTTTTTGTAATATTT
This sequence comes from Iris macrosiphon, assembly GCA_036927795.1. Classification (NCBI taxonomy): domain Eukaryota; kingdom Viridiplantae; phylum Streptophyta; class Magnoliopsida; order Asparagales; family Iridaceae; genus Iris; species Iris macrosiphon. Next base: position 135,899,007 of record JAYESA010000008.1, read on the forward strand.
ATGTGGAGAAAGATTTATATTTGTACTTTCTAGCATGAAAAATGTGTAAAAATATATGTAATTTCTTGTCCTGGTAGAGACTAATGTCATTTGTTAGAATAAAAAAATCACAAAAGCATATTATACTAATTATTATTATGATAATTAGTTTAGAAAATAAAGATAAATAGTAGTTAAGTATCAATTACATTTTTTGGTTAACTAATTAAAGTCATAATTATATAATAAAATAAATAATTTATCTTAAATAATAATTAATTATCTTATTTATTAATTAATTATTAGATCATTTAAATTTATTTAATAAATCTAGAAAGTACGGACACATTCGAACTTTGTGACCTTGTTGTGACAGACATGTACCAAAATATAAGTATCAATGTCCTTATTTACCATGTCATAACGTATTTGTGGTTATGCAATATAAGTCCAAATTTAAGTACAAGTAAAGTTTATTATACTAACATATAACACTAATTAAGAATAATTTTTTATATTTAAAATATTAACTAAGTATTAATTAATTAGTTATTAGTTACTTTAATTATTAATTAATATTAAGTAACTTTTTGATTGAATAATAGAAGGTGAAGAAGAAAAGTAAATCAACCAAATCCCCTCCCACATCCCGGCGGGATTAGAGGGTGTAGGCGAAGAAACTTTCAAAAGGACATGATTTGGTTAGGGGTCCTACATCCAAGACCAAATCATCTCTACAACCAAACAATATATTTGAAACTCAAACCCCAAATACAACTGAAGTGCAAATCCAAACCTGAATTTTCTTTTATTAAAAAACAACCCCATAATGAGAAGAGAAGCAAAAGAGAGAGGATTTAATCGGGTTCCATAAAACGTCTGACGTCCTGTTTCCGGAAACGAGTACGTGAATATGTCTAGTCTACGCAACAACATTAACTGTAGTACGTTGTCTATACTACAATATCTATTATTACCCATAATATCCTCAACTATTTCCATCCACAGATCTAACTATCAGCTAAACATATCCATATTTATAAATGAAATAGGTTGAAAGTATATGAATGAAAACTATGCATTTTAGACTATCATAGGAAGAGAGAATAACCATAGAAGATAGCTATTCTCGATTTCATGCACGAGCTCCATGAAAAAATTTCAAGCAATATCGGAGTAACAAAACTTGAAGAAAGTTCCAAGGATTCACTGGAAATGAGATCAATCAAGATAAAGAGAATAAACTGATAAAAGAGGACTTATGAGATATCTATAGCCTAGTTGTGGATGTACTCTCAATCTTTTAACTTCTTCAATCAATTGCAGGTTCGCAATAGCACGACTATTTATAGGTACTACCACAATATCACAATTCCTTCTCTTGTGTGTTTCAGGTTCCAGAAAGCTCTTGCATCACACAAAAGGATGGAAGCAGATCTATCTATATGATAAAAGAGAGGCTTGATGAAACCCACTACATGACTGTTTTTGAGCATGTACAAGTAGTACGATCGCATAGGATCCCAAAATTTGGAATGCTCCAAAAAATTTAACATTCATATATATTACTAATGTAAAATCCTTATTTTTTAGATTTAGTCCTCCTATTTTTTTAGAAACTGCAGTAACATGGTCCTCAGAAAGTCAGAAAAGACCAATTTTTTTAAAGCGGAAGTCTATCTCGGATAGAGATAAGTGAACATTCCATAGGTTGGAGCTTTTACTGTAACCACTAATTAACTTGGGATAGGAAATTGTTATTTAAGTTGGAATTAATTAATTAGAGTAGAAACCTGACCTATATATTGTCTTCTAGGAGGATCTCTCTACCCCATCACCGATTTCAAGAATTCAGACAAGTACATCGACTTGAACTCGTTACTTTATATTTTTGCATTGTTCATTGTTCTCATATTGGACACAAGGTCGATACGAATGTATTGTGTCTCATTGATTATATTGTGGGAACGGAGAATTACCGAGTACGTATGTGACCAAACCAATTTTAGCTAGGAATTGTCGATAGCTGGCCTAATCACACACGACACGTGTGATTAAACCGTAACTTATTGTACATATTGTACTCACCAGCCGGTCACATACCGAAATCTTATTTCAATCACGAGTCTTAATTATTCATTGTATATTGTTTCATTGTTACATTGATTGCTTATTGTCCAGCATTGCAGGTTAGTTCATTCCATTACTTATTGCATTTCAGTTTTACATTGTATCGTGCTTCTTGTCGGGTTTGTACTTTGTTCTTTTTCTAACAGGATACGTTGCAGGTGATGATCTTTACCCTAGCTACTATGGGCCATAGGAGATTGATGCTAGCGTGGACGCTACGCAGGACCTGGAGTTCGTCCCAAAGACTTAGGATTTCTTTTGTTTATCTACTTTCATATTTAGTTGTATGTGTTGTGTTGTGATGTTGTATTTGGATGACCGTACATATTGGAGAGAGTTGAGGTGTTGCCTTTATCATTTACCGGATTTGTCTCCGAATACTCATTGTAAAAGGTGTACTAAAAATATAGTGAAAATGTGTGATGATATGATGATTGATATTGTGCACGTATTAGACGTTGTGATGAGAGATTGATATTGTGTATTTGGAAAGATATGAGATATAGCTAGACAACTGACTACCGCTGTTAACAACAGCATAGGTTGGACATGACAAATTCGTACCCGATTATTCAGAAGTGGGCCATGATATTTAATGTAAGTAACATATGTGTATTGTGGCCCATGTGCCACAACACATCAATCTCTCTCTCTCTCTCTCTTTTCATAAGTTGTGATCTTTTAATATAACATCATTTGGAACGAAGAGTTATGTCTTTTAACAATATCTCTTTGGAATAAAAAGTTGTCTTTTAACAATACCTCTTGATGGATAGATGTATTTATAAAGAGACCACTTGGGCCCTAATCTTACCAATTTAATTTGTCTTATATATTAGTCTGTAAAATTTTATCAACTCAAGCAACTCAAGTTTGGCAGATAAAACAAGACACTTAATTTCTATTATTTTGTTATTAAATCTAAAAACATTGAGCAGAGATTCATTCCTTTTTTTTCATTTTTTTTACATTAAAGTCTAATATTTGGTATCAGAGTCTCGTTCAAATTATTTTGTTCAGTATATAGAAATGTATGCTTGAAAAATATTTGTTTTGTCTTATTTAGAGTCCGTCTCTTTTCAAACCATCCATCCTGATAATCCCCATCCTGATAATCCACTTGAAATATAAATAAATATTTGAATGTTTACGATTTGAGTTTGAATAGGACAAGAGAAGTATCTTTGTCATCAACGGACACATAAATGTCGTTTATAAGGGACAATCCACAACCATATATGTTTTGTGACCTCAATGTGACATTTTGTGAATATATTGTTGTAAAAACTCCTAAAAATGCAAATTGAAAGATATAAAATTAAAGACAAGAAATAGTATATGATTCGAGGCACGTTACACGCTGTCCTTAGAATATAATTTTGCCCCACGAATAGTGCAATGGCTTCCTGGCGATCTATCCCCGAGATACAATGAATCATTCGATTCACTTCACCGTGCACCCGGTGGCGAATCCCACGAACGATCACAACCTTGCCCGAAGAATAGAGATTGGACGGAGGAGTTTTTAGAAGAATATAGGTTCTGGTGTTTTCCTTTTCTTTTTCGTCTCTGTACGATCATTCTTTCGTTCCGAACAGAGAGCAGGAGAGAGAGAAGGAAAAACTGATTTCTGTTTTTCAGATCTCAGGATCGTGTCCTGGATATATCTCTCACGTAACCTTTTCCACACTTTTCGTAATGGGATTACGTGAGAACAGTTCCGCGGAAGACCAGCAACCCACCAGACCAAATCAACGAAAATAAAAAATAAAATAAAATAAGTTATGAAATTACCTTTGTACCTGTGTCCGTTCCGCGGCGCACAAGCGTGCTAAGTGCTAAGTGCGCGAATAATAAACGCATAAAAATACGCATTAAATCGCGCACCCGCTCGCGGGTTGGATGAGATCTAGCCCATCCCCTACAAAGCCCACTTACCCACTAAGAGGAGTAAAGCAATATATGGAAAGGAGAATGACTTCTCCTTTCCCATGTGGGACTAAAAGAAAGGAGGTGCTTTTGTTGAATCATATGGTAAATAAATCTAACAATCCCCCACATGATTCAATAAGGGAAAAAGGAAGTTATAGCACGATAGGACATATAGGAAGGAAAATAAGATATGGGCAATCACACTGTGTATCAGAGGAAGGTGTCTTCCGGACTTGAACCTCCCCTTAGTGTTATACATCTCATCTATATAGACCCAAAGTGACTTAAGTCTTGAACTTAGGATCTTACTTGTACAGACTCAACATACACACAAACACATTGTAGGCATTTGATCGTATCAACAGTTGTGCACTTTTCGGCCATGTGCTATCTCGATTTCTTAAGAGCTCTAGAGAACAGCCCGAGTTCCCATAGAAAGCGACCCACTTTCACTCTTAAATAGGTGAATCTTTCTAGGTATTCTGCAATTTATATACCCTGCTTTACAAGCCATAAATTTATTGAGATTTTATAATCACCCTTTTATTTATTGCAGATCAACACTATACATTAGAGGAATGGTTCTTTACAATTACTATCATATAGTGTTTCCAGTCACACATCAATTTTGTTGTTACCCATTGAACCTTTTCTTGGTGCTTCAAATCAAAGGTTGGGTTGCCTTTGAGGTGACTCAATCTATGGGCTTTAACCCCATTCCTCTTGTCGTCTCCAACACAAGTCTTCTTGAGAGCCCTTTAGTTAGAGAATCTGCTAGATTGTTCTTTGATCTGACGAAGTCAATTGTAATTACTCCACTGGATCGCAATTGCTTCACCCGATTGTACCTCAGACGTATATGTCTGGATTTTTTATTATAACTTGTCCTTTGAGCCTTTGCTATTGCAGCTTGGCTGTCACAGTATACAGGGATATCATGAACTGGTTTGCTCCACAGAGGAATATCTGTTACCAGATTCCTAAGCCAGTCTGCTTCCTCACTGGTGAGGTCAAGAGCTATAAATTCTGCCTCCATAGTAGATCTAGAAATACAGGTCTGCCTGGTAGAGTTTCACACAATAGCAGCTCCACCCAATGTGAATACATATCCACTTGTGGCTTTGGTCTCATCTGTATCGGAGATCCAGTTTGCATCAGTATACCCTTCTAATACATATGGGTATCCTCCATAGAATAATCCATGGGATATCGTGCCCTTTAGGTATCTCATTACCCGTTCTAAGGCAGTCCAATGTGAACTATTCGGATTGCTAGTATACCGACTAAGCTTCCCTACTGCATAGAAAATATCAGGTATGGTACGATTAGCAATATAGTTCAGGCATCTGATTTGCTGAGAATACTTCAACAAATCCATAATTCTTATACAACTAAAATTTGAAATAAAAATAACATTAAACATATCATAATTTATTTATTATATATAACACAAAAATAGGGTAATATTTGTTTGGAGGGCCAGCTGCCAACTCCTATTAGGCATGGGTCTTATTTATAATATATGACAAAAATTTAAGAAAATTATTTACTAAGGTATAAATGTGCTTGCTTCCTAAGTACTACTCTAGACTTGCTTTATCTTCTATATTTGTGCAATGTCAAACATTTATTGTCCAACATAAAGAATTGTCCTCAAACTAGTTATTAATTTCCTTTTCCATATTCCAACCTAGCCTAACCAAATATGGGTATGGGAATGTTGAATTCATTTTCCATGGGAAAGGAAAATGAATTACTAGGAATACAAAACCTTCATCCAAATGACCCCTAAGGTTAAAACAGAAAGGAAATAGTGAAAGTAATTGGGAATTTCAAAAGAGGGCATCACAGGATACAGTATTATATTGGTTTTCATGTCGTTAATTGTTTGCTCTGATGGATTTGATAGATGGAATCTAAACAAAACCATAATTGTAAAACACATACTGTTCAATTTAGAGTACTACAAGCTGTCTTTCTGCCCATGTCCCCATTTTATTATGATTAACAAACCATATTATTAAAATGGTTGCCATTACGATCTCTTATGTACAATACATATAACAAATCAGAGTTATTTGGAGCTATCTAGAAATTAAGTTTAATGTTAATTAGCCTTCAATTGAGTAGAGATGCACTCTGTTGGAGCAATCATTCACCAGGTCTGCATCCCTGCGGATGCCAGGTTCTTTTTAACGAGAAGATGGAAATCGATCTAGATGAGCATAAGTGGTTACAACTTGATGAGGACCACTCACTCAGTCCTTTTTCTGGCTTGTATCCTTCTTTTAGGTTCACTAGGATTTTTAATTGTTGGAACTTCCAGTTATCTTGGTAGGAATCTGTTTTCAGGATTTCCTTGAGAAGCTGTTCCAAAGCTGTTGAGTGATTTCCAACAACTAACAACTGTAATTAACATGGTTGCCATTGGTAATTGTATTTGCATTAAAATATGGTAGGTATTCTATCTCCTTAAAATCCTGCCAATTTGGAGGCTCATCCTGGTTGTTGTGTTAAAGAACTTGGTGATAATATTTCTATAGTTTTTTGTCGTGGTGAAGCATAGAAATCTTAGGAGGTATCTCATCCCATCATTCTTGTGACTTCACTTATGTTGTTCTTAATAAATTTTTTTAAAGTTCAATTGAACTCCTTTTTATTTTAGTTTACTAAATATAAAGCATCAAAATACTGTATCAATCTGCTGGTGTAGCTTAATAGCTGATGTGTTGCAGCAATGTCACTCATCACATCTTTTTACTGTAATATCAGGGTGGACGATGAAGACTTTCTAGTCCAGATGAGCAGATTAACAGGAAAGCTATTAAAGGTCTGTTTTTGGTTCCTGATAGTCTGCAATATAAACTATGATATTGAGGTAGCAAACCTTGTAAAGTTTGTCTATTTCTAAACCTTTTCCCGAAATCAGTGTATATAGGAGATGCTATCCTGAAATTTTTGTTTCAGATATTTCTGTAGGTGATTTGTAGACTTGTTTGCCTTTATACACTGATATGCATAAGATGGCTCCTTTAACTTCCTTCATAAAAAAAATCTTATATATGCTTTCACTAGCTTATTCTGTTAAGAAAACACAAAATTTGTCAATATAAACAAGCAAATATGCAGGTTGCTATGTTTGTATATTCGAGAGATTTGTTCAGATCTTGTATATCCAGTATGAAGTATGAACAAATCATGGAAACTTCATAGTGTTCCAATATAGGGGAGTGTTCCCAGATCATAAGAAACTTCATAGTTAACTAGTTTGGAGTAAATATTGTTAAGTTACATTGTGGCTGTGGTTAGGAAAAGGGACTGTAACCATATAACATTACCATGTATATTGTGAACCATGAACCTTTTGAGCTTGCAATCAGTTAGATGAAGAAATAGTGTGCAACATGGACATTGATGATTAAAATATAAACATCTAAACTGATGCAGGAAAGGAATCTTGATCCAGCTTTTGTAGGACCGGAAAAACAATTTTTCTGTCAAAATTGTAGAAACTGTTGCCTTTGATACAGGTAAATCCATAAGGTTCTGACTCGAGATGGGCTTGGCAACCGACTGGCTTCAACCAGACTCTCATAGTTCTAAACCAGCTGGCTTGTTGCCTTTGCCTCCTAGTTTAGACCAATGGCAACTTGTAGGTATACATATCTATCATGATTTCCTGGTATAATTTGTTATAATTCATTCTGGAAGAGAATAGAAATTGAAATATTAATGGAAATTATTGATTCTTATTGTCGCAGCTTAAGTGATACAATCATTGGATTTTCTACTTCGAAGTTTGGTTTGAAGTCTTATCTAAAACACGAGTGTTTTTACGTTACAAATTTGCATTTGTGCCATTTGCCATGTCTAGTTTTGAAGCATCTTAATTTGATCGCTTCTCATCAGAATCCATCTGTTGATTCACCTTTAGGGTGAATGGGATTATTAAGTAATCATGTTCACCAATTCAATATGAGACCATTTTTACTCGAGCAATACTAGGATTACAACCAAATGGGTTACAACCCATTTACAACAATCTACACGACGGTTGTCAATTGGGTCCCCTATTCCCATGTGGAGTAGGGAGGGGGGGGAGAGGGGAGACAATTGGCAACCGCCACATAGACGATTGCAAATGGGTTGTAACCCATTTGGTTGTAAACTTAGCATTTTTGTTTTTGTCCATCCACCAAAACTAGGGTGGAAGTTCACCCTTCCATTCATGGATTGTCGCGTGTCAAACCACTAGTCAAAACTAGTGTGGATGTTCACCAAACCACTCTCAAAGTGGTTTTAGTTTGGATAAAAAATGTCAAACCACTAGTCAAACCTAGTGTGGATGTTCACCAAACCACTCTCAAAGTGGTTTTAGTTTGGATAAAAAATGACACGTGGTAATCCTTGAGTGGAAGGGTGAACATCCACCATAGTTTTGGTGGGTGAACAAAATGGACTCTATTCAATATAGTTAATTCCACATAGGATATTTCTCTTGACAGAATGCAAGCAAATATATTTGCTATGCAATTTGTTGTAAACCTATGTTACTTGGACTCGGGTACGGGTGTCGGGTACGAGTACATATGTAAGAGTCGAACCCTTCAAACTCATAATTGAAGGACACATAAACTCGGCTAAAAATGATCTAAAATTTAGATACGGATACGTAGATATGACTAAGATTTCATAAAAAGACATGTAATTATAAACTAGTAGTAAACTACTGAACTAGTTGATTAAGTCCCTAAGGAACCGTCCCTTCAACTCTTATATTACTTTACTACCAGTCTACCATATTAAAATAAACTACTACTTCACTAGGACATTAAAATAAACTATCAACTTCACTACCAGTCTCTCGATTGTCACCATGAAAGATCTGATTGTCACCATGGAGGATCGGATACAGATCCCATAACCATACCTATATCCATGCCCCATCGGCTTGACATGGGTACTTCTTCTTAAAGTGAAGAGTCCGCCGGATAACATAATTGTAAACTATGGTGGAAGTGTGGCATCAACAATATTAGAACTCGCAGTAGTATGGATGCAACGAGTGTATGATGTAATAACACTATCAGGTTTGGCCTTAATATGCTATTAGACAAAGGAGCTGCTAGAGCTGAGGTAGGCCTAAAAGAACTTGGATTAAGGCTGTGAAAGAGGATATAGCTTTCACTGATGTTATAAAGGTTATTATCCTTAGCATAGTTGAATAGAAAAGGAGTCTTATCTAAAAAAATTTGGATATGGCTTTTTTGCTGTACCTTAAGCCTCTATAATTTTGTGTAAAATTTATTCTGTTGCTTAGTCAACAATCATTTTAAATTGGAAGTAGTTAATGAACATCTCACTAAGCATCCTGATCTACTTGGAGAGACATTTGGAGAACCAGGATTTCTAAGGCCTCTGACAGCTGCTTGGACTCGAATATGGAATATCTATGAAGTCTCCACTATTTTTTTTCTAACTATCTTGTTAGTAAAGGTTGCAACTGTTCTATAGGTTCCATCCGAACTTGTTTTATGTATGGTTACATGAAACCAAGAACCTGGAGGTCCTTATCCTTTTGTTCACCGTTCTTACTTTGTTCTAAGCTACTAACTTTGACTCAATTATCTAACCTGCCTGAAGATGAGCTTTCTAACGCTATCTGCTTTCATCAAATTGGGATTCTTAATCTATTATATTTATTTAGTTATTTTTTCTCTATTTTTTCATTTAACTAAATTCATGACTTAATGTTGATCCTTGATGAGTCAATGGTAATACGAAATGGTTTACTATCTCCTCCAATGGTTTGCACACTCGACGTAACTCCATCCATATCCTTGATAGTCTTAATATAGTTAGTAGAAACTTGTGGCTTTATCGAAGAAACAAGTTCCTACTATATATATTGGGACTATTAATGATATATATCATGGAGTTACGAAGATCGTGTGAACTATTGGAGAATATGGTATACCATTTCCTTGCGCTAGTTATGAATAAACTTAGTAGGCATATCTAGGAGTTGTTCAATTGTGTATGATGTTTGCTAACAAATATTGTGTTTGTCGAAGAGAGTAGAGACGACTTGGTTGCTAAAAAATAGTGCGGATACTACTTTGGAATGTAAGGTTTTAAAAACCAGGATAAAAACAAAGTACATGAAATGTAAGTTAGGAACAAAAGAAACAAAAATGAGGTGGTAGTACATATAGATGGACAAGATATACCTAGGGGTATAATAGTTTTTGGTATTTAGGATTAATCATCCATCATGATGGAGAGATTTAGAAGGATGACATACATAGAATTAAAACACAATGATTGAAATAGAGTGCTTTTAAAGTATTTTGTGATCAGAAGATAAACTTTGAAGTTGAAAGAACATTTTATAAGACGACTATAAGACCTACCGTGCTTTATGGATTAGAGTGCTACTGATTACTAAAACGACATGCTTAAAAAGTTAGTATAGCCGAAACGTGGTGCTCAAATGGACGAGTTGGAAATACATTAAAAGATACAAATAAGTGTATTCGTGGGAAGTTAGAGGTTACGACAATTGAGGACATGATCGACAAGTAACTAATGAATGTACTCGTGAGAAGTTAGAGATTGCGTCCGTTGAGGACAAGAAGGCATAAAATAGTTTTAGGTGATTTGGATGTGTGCAATACAAACCAATAGATACTTCCATGAGTGACATGATATTAGTTAAATTAGCCTCTAGGACTAGCTTAAATGAACATGGATTGAAGTTTTAAAGAAGAGTATGGTTTTTGTTACTGTTACAACGAACTTGGCCCTTACAGAGTTGAATGGATTCAATTGTTTCAATTGAGAGCTGACCTCAATTGAACAATTGAATCCTTAAGGTGAGAGCTACAAGAGACATCATTCGCAGAAGAAGATAATGGTTACTTAGTTATCGCTATCATCCCTTTGGGACATCTAGGAATAATGCTAGAGAATGTAGAGGAACAAGCAGATGAGAATAGGATTATTGTACATTGTAGTGGGGTATCCTTGTTCATTACCTACAACTGAGGCTTTTCTTCTATTAATAACCCTGTGTGAGAGGCATATATAAAGGCCACAGTTCAGTGAGAACTCTTTATTATATATAATTTGATTTATTTTTGTATTCCTTGAGTGCTTCATTCGTCTGGTAACATTGTTTGCACATTTTTATCATTACCCAAGTCTTGTATATACTTCGTTATGTCATAGGAAAAACATGTACACTTTTTTGAGCTTGTCCTTTAGCTTTTTGTTGTTGTAAAAATTGGTTGGTAGTAATGCGGCTTATAAGAACTGAACCAAAGCTTCACCTTGACTTAGTGCTGTCTTCCAATATTTTTATCAAGTGATTAATTTTATATGATTTCTAAGTTTTCTTTCTCTAAATCGTTGCAGAGAAGAAGTATTTAGCTACTTTCTGTTTTATTAGCAGAATTCTCATCTTGTGAAACAAATCAGAGTTCTTGACTGTTTATTTTTATTCCTAGGGAGGTGAGCCTGATCTGACAATTGTAGCCAAGATGGTTCTTCTCCATGACAAAGATTTCTTTGATGGTGTTGTTCAGCCGGACAATGAGCAACTGGAGAACCAGTAGCAGATACTGCCTGATAACTTTAGTTCCCTATTCTTGAACTCCAATTCTTGTGAAATATACTAGAGCTCTTGAGAGGAAGTCCCACCCCCCCCCCTCTCTCTCTCTCTCTCTCTCTCATATAATAGCCAATTCCTTTGTGTAACATGTTCTGGGAAGTTTTTGCTGTTTCATTAATCTGTGAACTGGATCAAGTTAGTGTCTGAACCCGTTCTGGGAAGTTTTTGCTGTTTCATTAATCCGTGAACTGGAATCAAGTTAGTGTCCGAACCCGATAGAAACTCCAAGGATTATTCTACTATTATCATTCTTTTTGTATGTGTTATGGAATAAGACAATGTTTTGGAAAATCAATCTTATTACTTCTCTTGCTTTGTGCCTTAGCGAATAATGAACTTATGATTTGTCATATATGTGAATGGACTGGCCAGTGGTTGCAGGTTCTTCCGTAAATGTTACGCTACACAGTTTATGTATGTGAATGAACTGGATGGGACTAGTTGTCCCTTTTCAGACGTACTCATATCCCAAGCGGGTAGCGGGTCGTGACATTAGAATGGAAGGTTGGGGAGGATGGTATATGATGATGTTGGACTGATTTAAGTCTAGATAAACCTAAACATGATTAGATTACAAATATGAATATGATTGTTTGTGTGCAATTTTCATAAGTTGAGCTTCTACGAAGAAATAATGACTATTTATGATGGTAAGTAGTGGTAAGTGGAACTACTAAGTGAACTAGCAATTGGAATTCTATACTTCAGTTGTAATTCTATATTCGGTTGATTGCTATACCTATCTCGAGGTAAAAGTTTGTTCGAGGAACCCCTATAAACGTAGACTAGGGAATTCGACTTTCGGGGGAATGTCTTTTTCATATGTTAGGGGACTTTTCATGTAAATCTCTTGACTCTGGATTTAGACTGGAACCTTTTCTAACTAATTTTCAAGACTTTTATTTACAACATCTAGAGTCGGAAACTTCTTTTATTGATAGTTTTGGCTTGGGTGTTTAAGTTTTTCTATATAGGATTATTGGGGGTTGATTTCTTCAGGATTCATGTAATGTTAGATGATGCATTCTTTATGATCTTCAATCGTTTTCATACTTCTATAGATAGTGTGGATATACATACTTGTATGAATTTATGGATAGTGGGTTTAATTTTAGACAACATATACGTATATGTAACTAGTCATTGTCATGTAATCTGGTCTTACGTATATTGAGATTGGAACATAACATGTTTTTTGTAGGACTAGTTCAATGTGGCAGCACTAGCATTGAGTGTAGAGAATCAGAATAACAAGATATTGACTCTAAAGAATCAGAATCCAAATCCAAGGATAATCTTGAGGTACAAAACCTTGATAGTAAATAACAAACCCAAAACATTAGATTAATAAATAAATAATTTTTATTACATGCATGCCGCCAGTGAAATTGTAGATATATTAACCTAAAACATTTTTAAAAACTGAGGGGCTTCTCTTCTTTTATTGATAAAAGAAAGAAAAGAAGAAGAAGAAGAAGTAAGAGATAATCGATCGGTCGGTGACTGAGTTCTACAGCTACTCCAAGTCGTCGGACAATGCGTACTGCTGGAGGAGCTTGCCGCACATGTCGAGGGGGTCCTCGATGAGGAAGCCGAGGGAGTTTGCGTAGCGGACGCTGGAGCTGATGCCGCTGTCGTGGGCGAGCAGGATGCGTCCCCGGTCCCTGCCGAACTTGACCTCGTTGCAGTCCTTGCGCGGGCTGCTCACCAGCACCACCTCACACACCTCCTCCTCGTGGTTCACGTCATCGATCACGATGTTGTAAGTGCCGCTCTTGTCCGTCGTCCCCTCCACGTCTTGAGTTATCTCATCGGTCGTGTAGTTCTTACATTCGATCTTCACCTTTGCACCTGCACTTCGTAAACCATCACAACACCAATTTGTTTATTTTATCCTTCATTAATTATATCATGAATTAATTCATATTATCTATTATATGATCTCTACTATCTCGACTCTTAAAAACTGTTCACAATTAGCCGTCTAAGCTGTATGTCTAAGCCGTATATCCTCACATAATTAAAACTTTTCTGACTTATGTGGTTAAGGTTTAACTATATATATAATATTATCTAACTATAGGTGGGAGACATTCTCTTAATTAGTTAGGGAGGGAGGGTTTAGTTTTACGGAATAGCATTATCTATAACAAATTTTTCTTTTCTTTCAATAACACGTTACTAGTCTACTGTTAAGAACATTTTTGTATGTATTTCCTCAGTAGTTAAAAATTATATAAAAAAACATATTAACTCTACTTTGAATATATATATATATATATATAATTTTAATTAAATTATATTCAAATTTATCTATAACATATTATAATTTAAACTATTTTTCAATAATATCGGCAATACATTTAAGTAAGGAATATACTCCATACTACTGGCACTCATATCGGTCAAAAAAATCGAAAACTGGACCGCACCTGATCGTGGCGGCCACACATTGGCCTCCCTGCTAGCACGGGCCCACTCTAGGCTATGAGGACAATGGGTGGCGGCCACGTGGTCGCGGGCTAGCGGCGGTCACCCCCTAAGGACGGGCAATATAGCAACGTCGTCAAAAAATACACCATTACCGATATGTAATGTGTTCGGTAAAAGATATTCTTTATTAAAAAAAAATGTTTTCATAGGCTACATTTGCAAACCTAAAAAAATGTTGTAACTAAAAGTTGTTTCCTTAAAAATTCTATCGTATATTTTTACATTTTTATCTATTTATGAAGGCTATGGTTTTATAATTTGGATGTTAATAATCACACAAGCAAAGCACACCACAATGTAAGCAAGGTACATGTCAGTAGCTACCTTCGATGTACTCGGTGGCGGAGGTCTCGAATCCGGCACGGCAGGTGTCACAGTAGACGCGTCCCTGTATGGTGAATTTGTCGGCGGCGAGAGCGACGCCGACCAGGCACGAGAGGAGGGCGACGCACACAACAAGCTGTTTAGCCATCTTCATCGATCGATTGCTCTCCGATCCTTTCTCAAATTGGCATGGCAGTCTTGGCTCCCCCCAGCTTTTATAGTAGAGTTGTGTGGTTCTGGTGGACTATTTGAACTACTATTAAGGAGAGCTACGTCTTGACCGAGTTTAAGGATGGCTTTTTCTTTACTACTTTTATTCCCTACTTTTCTCTCTTCCTTTCATCCATCCTTTCTAATTCTCTGTTATAATTGAAAATCCATGCATAGAATATAATTATACTATCTGATTCAAATCATAATTTGATATATACTTTAGAGAATTAATTCATCAATTGGAATAAATAAACTTTTACACGTTCAAGGGGACCAAATAATTTATAAGAAAAAAAAAAATTCACCTAAGAGAAATGGACTTCGATGAAGTCGTTTCTTGCCTTCTTCTGCTGCATTCTACGAGCCTTGACGTGGTTGGTTTGATAAACAAGTTGAGCTTGAACAGGCCGGTCCTGACCCTGAGCTCATGGACTCGAGACGAAATTTCAAAATGGACCCACCATACATAATATAAAAATATATATTAAAAAATTAAAATAAAAATAAATTAAAAAAATATTACCATCAATAATTGAACTAATTATCTCTAGCATGTAAGTCTAACATAATAATCACTACACTGTATTTCGTGGTAAATGAGACCATTATACATGCTAATTCTATTTTAAATACAAAATTATTAATATATTTATGTTTGAATTGATTTTTTGGACACTTCTGATTCGTAAGTCCTGGACGATCGTCTTGGCTGTCCTAGACTTGAAGTTCTAAAAATTCTAATTTTGGAAAGATTGTAACTTACCTTTCCTTGTCTACACAAGAAAGTACTAAGTTTTTTTTTTTTTTTTTTTCCACATAGGAAGTTAGAAAGGGACTTATGAGACATAAGGTCCTTGTAGCATAGGGGATAAACCCATGCCAAGTTTTTGTCCCAAATTCCTGCATCATACAAAAGAAATAGCTTGGAGAACTACCAATTTTTAACTTCCTTAATCAAACAAACCCTAGGGATGATTGGTAACCAAAAAGTGTGTGTGTGTTGTGGGGGGGGGGGGGGGGGGGGGGGGGGGGGGGGGGGGTGGAAGAGCATGCATTTTTTTGGTTTCTTTCCTTCCAAAATATGTTTATATTAGTTCGCCAAAAAGTGAGAAAATGCATTATAATAATAGTAATAAAAAGTAGTTATCTAACTAAGTTGATAGTATAAATATTTTATATTTAACTAATTTGTTAATATATTTATGTTGAATAATTATCCTAACTATTTATGACTAGTTTGGATTATAGTCACCTTTCATCCCATTTGTCCAAGCTTCTACTTTTCAGATAATCGTAAGGTAACTTTTCGAATTTTTTTGTTTGAACCAAACAATGAATAACTTGTTTGATAAAAACACCCATCCGAATGAAAGACGTTTGGTTTGCATCTTGCATTTGTACCAAATGTAGTCCAATATGAAATGTAACTGGAATTCAAACTGGACCGTAATATTGCTAATTAAGAATTAATAACTAATATTAACAAAAAATAATTGACATTATTGACAAACACTGAAAGGGATTTCTGTAGCATCGAATACCAAAAAATTATATTTATAATTAAACCAATAAACGAGATAATAATAGTGATGGTGGGTAATTTTGTGATTATTCAGGAATAGCAGGAAGACGAACCTAAGCTTGTTAACTCTAGAATAATTATTTTCTTAGAACTAAAACCTGTATGATAAGATGTGAAACTCATTTAGGTTGATCATGATAATTTTTTGGTATTAATGTGTATTTTATCCAAAATTTTATGATAATTAAAACTCATAAAAATGTTAAATTAAGTTAATAAATATACTATATTGTAGGATTTTTAATTTAAAATCTACATCATAGAACGAGGTAAAATTTTGCCCACATGTTTCCCATGTTGTTTAACATTATATATCTTTTTACTATTTGTAATACGCTTAAACTCATATTTATAAATTAGGAACCTATACAACTTATTTAAATAAATAGGGATAAGGATTGATTAGGTTCATTCTAATATCATTGCAAACATCTCCAAACCCTTTATTTTTTCTCGCAAGTTAAAAACAATTTCAAGTATTCACCTTTGAACATGCTGATTGACTTCTTTGTTATTACTATTTGTTGGAATAATGAAATTTAACCCTCAATTCCTATCATAACTCTAGTGTTTTGGTGCAGTAGCATGATCTTCAACATGATATCGGACTAATCCATATTTGAATCCTCTAGCACACAGTTTAAGAGAACTTTTAAAAATTGTTGACTGTGAATCTAGTTCTCTGTCCAAAATGGACCCATGACCTACATAATGTGTTAGAAGAATATAATTTTTTTAAAAAAACTCGTCATAATGCTAAAAGTTTTGGTGCAGTGGCAGGATTTTAACAATATTATTTAAAACAAGGATAAACTCCTAAGTTTTCAAAGGTTTTCTTAAGCTATGAAGGTTCTAAACTATCCCTCTATGTGCCTCTTTGTCCTCTTTACCTTCATTTACACACTAACAAGCTCTTTGTTGATTCTCACCTTTGGCACTACTCGAGTTTTGATGCATTGCTCTTTAGTTGGGGAAGAAATGCTAGTGTCAATAGTGAAGCCTTAGCCTTAATCGAGCTCCTTCTTCAGTTCAGTGATAATATGGATATAATAGTCAGTAGAGAGTAATGAAGCCCCTAATGAAGTCCTTATTCAGTCAACAAGCCAGTTTGTTGGATAACTAGACTACTAATCTAGCCTGGATATAGCTAGGTCAGCGGAATCAGATTATCAGAGTCATTGTGTAATATACGATTGATATTGATATTTCTATATAAATAGAGAGATTATAGATGAGAGAATCACAAGAGAAGAATGCACTGTATTCATTTTACTTTTTCTCCAGTTTAGATATGACTCATTTTTTCTTCCCGCCCTTTTTCAATTTGAATAAAAATCAAACCCCATTCTTAGTTTCAGTCTTCATTCTTACAATTTGTTCCTAGTTTATGGCTAATTGTGCATGATCATCACCTACTCTTGGATCTCTGAAAAGAGGCTCCATCAATTTGGTATCAGAGCCTCTAGAGCCCGTACTCAAAATCTTCGATGAGCAAGGATCGAGTAGCCATGCAGCTCCATGGAGGATTCAACAATTTCTAGATGCGAGCGAAAGAATACTCGCTATGGAAGATACAATGCAATACTTGAACAGCACTAAATTGATAGATATTCAAGTAGAATCGATTTACGTTTGGATGTAGGATAGATCGATGAGAGATTTGAGTTTAATTTAGATAATCCAACCATGGCAGCTCCTTTAATACATTTGATTAATTCAATTCCACCCCCAGTGAGCACAAATTAACCTACAAATTGTACTTTGCTTCCTCCAGTCAGTGTATCTACTCCACTCATGAATTCCCATCAACCAGGTATGGGTATGAATACCTTTCCTTATACACAGTTTACACCAGCGTCCCTAGAGAAAACCCTGGGTTTCCAGTTACTCGTATGTTTACTCAGAGCTATGCAACATCACCCCAGTTGTCCACACCAATGTATATGGGATCCCAAAATGGAGGATCTATGCAACCATTTCATAGCCCAACCTCAACCTGGGGGCATCCTACCCTGGTATTGAAACCGCAAGATTATGATGGCCACTCAGATGTTGAAGGTTGGCTGATAATGTTCCTGAGTGGGACAGGGTGAAGGTGTGTTCAGTCCTATTAAAAGGAACTACAACTTATTGATTCGAATGGAAAATAAAATTAGGGGTGGAATGTTGAGTTGGGATGAATTTTGTTAGGCTAATAAAATTGAATTTGGACCATCTCATTTCACCAATCATGTGATTGAGTTGAAATTGCTTAAGCAAGAGGGCATGGTGCATGACTATGACCTATAGTTTCACAGGTTATCAAAGAGGATGCAGGACATTTCTGAGACTTTCTTGATCAGTCAGTTTATCGGGGGATTAAAATTAAGAAGACGTTAGTTATGAATTCAAATGGCAAATCCTACTAGCTTACCTACTACAATGCAAATTTCCAGGTTGCAAGAGGCTAAACAATTACATGTTAGGAAGTCTAATGGGGGAATTTCCTTTCTAGTTAGACCCTCTGGAACCTCAAATACCATAGCCACACAGGGCAATGATGACAACATGAAACATATATCAACCAGGGAAACAACCCCCAACCAACACTCACTCTACCTCTACCATATCACCAAATGAAATCCTAAGGAGAAAAACTTAGGACTATGTTTCATTTGTGATGAAAAGTGGTTCAAAGGGCATAAATGTAAAGAGAAAAGACCGTATATGCTAATAATTGATGAGAAAAATTCAGAAGGTTCAGATAGTGAAGAAGGAAAGAAAGATTTGGTGGCGAATTCAACTCATGAATCCTTTTCTATATCCCTTTAGGCCTTGGGCAGGGACTATGCACCATTCTACCATGAGACTTAGAGGAACAATCGAAAATAAACCAGTGCTCATCCTGGTGGATTCAGGCTCTACCCACAGTTTTATTGACCTGTAGTTCAGTGACAGGTTGAGGCTTCCCCTCCGTGACAATGAGTCTTTTGAAGTCATGGTTGCAAATGGAGAGAAGTTGAAGATCAAAGGCCTATGCAAAAGAGTGATAATTGACTGCCAAGGAATGAGAATTGTAGCCAATCTACTGCAACTACCTATATCAGGGTGCCACATAGTATTAGGAGCTAATTGGCTCAGTACTTTAGGTGATATTGTTGATATGGTATGTTGGGTGTCATATTTAAGTATAGTATAAGCACATGGGAATATCCTGAGGACATATTTGGGATACCAGAATATGTCACAGGATATTCCATTATGAGATTATTGTCATAATGATTGAGATCATTGTATTAATGACTGTAAGGCTATATAATGCCAATGAGACAATCAATAAAATGATCAACTAATTTCAACATGGTATCAGAGCCAAGTTTCCACAAACCCTAGCCGTCACCAAGCTTCCACAAACCCACAGGAGGATTTCCTAGATCTCCTCCACCGAACTCCTCCACGCCCCCCTTCTTCCCTTCTCCGCCCTTCGCTGTTGCTGCCCCGTTGTAAACCCCCTGATTTTGCAAGAATTCTAAATTGGAATTTTTCACAATTTTCTGGAATTTTCTGGAATTTTTCTGTAATTAAAATCATGGTTTTAATTATTAAATGATTTTTTATTGATAATAAATAATGTTAAAATATTATGAAAATAATATTTTTGGGTGTAAAATAAAAAACTGGACTTAGGATAATTTTTCTGGAATTTATTGGGCCCCGGACCTAATTTAAAATACCTAAAAAAATATTAACAAATTAATTATTTATTTATTTATTTATTTATTTATTATTTATTTATTTATTTAAATAATAAACCGGCCCAGCCCAACCATTCCGGCCCAGCCCGCGGCCCATACTCTCAGCCCGGCCCAGCCCGTACCCGACCCGCACCCGCAACCAGGTCGACCCACTCCCCCACATCCCTCGCCCCGCCCCGCGTCTCCCGCCGGACCCGCCGGCCGCCTCCGCGCTGCCCGCGGCCACGCGCCCCCTCCCCTGCGCTGGCCGCCGCCTCCTTCGGCCCCACGCCACCGTCTCCTCCCCTACTTAAACCCCCTCCCCTTTCTCCCCTCCGGCCAGCTAGCTCCTCACCGCGCCTCCGTCGTGCCCCCGGCCGCCTCCCGTACGTCGCCCTAGCCCCGGCCGGCCTTCTCCCCCGCCGCAGAGCCGCCCTCCTCCGGCCGCCGGCAGCTTCCAGACCCTAACCCTAGCCCTAATTCTTCCCTGTGTCGACACGTGTCGAACACGACACGGACACGAGAAATCCAAATTTCTCGAGCCCTGTTCAGGTACGTGTAATTTTTTCCTCGCTGCCCCATTTTCAATTCCGTAAATTGCGTTGCGAAGCCTGTATGACCCTCTCGGTGCCCGGACAAACCGCTCGGGGCATCGCGTCCTGTGATGATCGCACACCGCGATCCAAAAACAGGAAAAACAACGACCCGATTCACCCCGAAACTAGATACGCCCCGCCAAACGGGACGACTTGGTCGCGCGCGGTCTTCACAGATACGTGCGCGATCCAAAATAAACGATAAGAGGCGGAAGTCGATTCGGGTGTGCGTGCACACCGGGATCAACGCATATCCGCGGACACCGTCCCGTATCCGCCTTTTCTGAATCAAGTCCTAACTTTCTGTACGCACGTCGGATCGAAATAAAACTTGCGCCATCGGACTCGTAGCGATACGCTGGTCCTGTGACCCAAGTTTGGTTCGATTTTGAGAACGTTGACGAAATCGCGTGTCGTGGGCCCCACAGGCCCCACTCGACGGGCGATTTTGTGATCGGCTCATCGGAATCCAATTCTGAAAGTTCCGTTGGGTTCGTATCATCGTTCCTGACATGTTGACACTAGGTTTGGTGAATTTAGAGACCTTTGACCCTGACAAGTTTTTTGGTGCAAAGCGGGCCTACATGCGGACCCCGTTTTGACCCGAAATTGCCGTTTTTGTCCTTGTCTCCAAATTGGACCCAAGGACGGGCGTTTTTAGCTATTCGATATCTTCTGAGCATGATGATAATGTTTATTTCAGCATCCTAACACATTTCTGGAAATTTCCCCGAGGATAGAACTCTAGTTGGGATTCAAACATCAGGCAAGTACCTGCACTTCAAGTTTAATCTTTATATTGTGATAATTAATTCCTTGCTCTACTGGTACCATTGATGATTACATGTAGTGTTAGAACACTGGATTTCATGTCTTGCTTTTCGTGTCGGGAGGGAGAATACTAGGAGGCATGTGGTTTACCCCTCCCCCTGTCATGTCTGATAGCTGTTGGTACGCGACTGTACCATCAGCCTGATACTCGATTATTCATGTCTGATAGCCGTCTATGATGGCCTGATTAGCCTTATAACCCCCTACATGCCAACTATGTATTCTAAATACACAATCACACACACATAGTTCCTGTTGTCCTGTTGCAGTTCATTTTTCCCGTCTCATTATAATCATGTTTTACTCATGTCCCTGGTTTATAGCAATTAATCATGTTTTACTTATATTCCTGATTTTTAGTGCTTAACTCTTAGTTAATTTTTACTACTTATTATGCATATTCTGATCATGATACTTAGTCAGTCTTTTCACTACTTGTCATAAATATTTAGTTTAATCTTGTTGTGTATTGGTACTTTGCTCCTTTCCTGACTGGATCCGTTGATATTAGGCGACGATGAGGACTATGCCCCCACCTTTTATGGTCCCTATGAGGTAGCAGGTGATACTTTTGAGGAGCCGGTTCCCACCCAGGAGACTACTTCTGAGGAGTAGTTAGCAGATAGTTATTATTTTTTTCTTTCAGCTTAGTAACCGGGTTTGTCCCCGATTTAACTTCTGGTTCTGTAATAAACTATGGATCTATTTGTCACATTTATTTATTTGAAATCTTAGCATTCCTTTTCCTGTTATTATCCTTGCCTATTTATTATTGTGGATGAGATAAATTTAATTACCTGTGAATATGATCTAGACAGCGTACTACCGCCGACACTGCGGCGTAGGCTGGACGTACCCACGTACTCGTGCCCGAATATTCGAGTGCGGGTCGTGACACGTTTTTATGGTGGCCCATGCAGGTCAACGACTAAATTGTTCGGTTTCAACTTAGGGACCGAACAGGCCTGCAATAAGATAAGGATAAGTTTAGGATCTCATCCACTTGCTTGAATCGTTCTTGACATCTATCTCGGATTTGAATTGATTCCTTGACTTGCATCCTGCCTTGATTCCTGTCCGCCTCTTATCGTTTATTTTGGATGCAGAGTAAAGGATCTATCAGCAAGCGACGAGGTTCCTATAAGATCACCACGGGATGCTCTACCAGCACCCGAAACGAGACCACCCTTGGTACCACAAGCAGCACTCTCCCAGCTAGCCCAGCAACAGCAGAGGGCACCACCACAAGGATGCGGACAAGCTTACGTGATGACCGTGGAGAACGCGCAGACTCTTGGAGTAGCTAAATGCGCGTAAGTGATTTGTAGCTGCCGTTTCTAGCATTATTTAGCTCGTGCCTATTGGTTCATGACCTCAGCCCCAACCTAGTAATTTTGAACTTGCTAATAACCTGGTATGCTTTTATATTAGATAACTATAGAGATTGTAGAGTCTTTTGCTATTGTGCTTATTATGTTTTTGTTTTGAGAACTTAAATAATTTGTACCTCCTTTCATCATCATCTAGCGTACTTAATTTTGCTGTACTTGACTTATGCTGCTATTTTATAGCCTACTTTTGCAAGCTTACTCTTTATCGAGCTTGTTCATGACAAGTGTATTATTGGGGAGGCCCATAATGATACATTTCAGAATCAGTGTATTACGGTCTGATCAACCATAGTGCGCTTGATTCGCCCTTCGAAATAATACTTTACGTGGATTGAGATATGTAGTGATTAGTAGACAAATATACTTGCCCTAGACATGTCTGAGCATATCATATCGGTTACATAACTGTATTAATACGAGCATGTGAATAGAAATTACCAAGATAGGATTCAATCCACAACTGCTTTGACAATTTCCATTTAAATTCTTTAAACGTCTTGATTCCGACACTTCTATTCTATTACCCCTCCCTTGAACTCTTTATTATTGATCTTCGTCTTCCCTTATTTCGGAAAGACGAAACCTCGTGCTTGGTGTAAGTTTGATACACGGAGAGTACTAGATATATCCCATAGGCCGATCACATATTTGAGAATTATTCTTCCGTAATTAAGGACATATCATATATGATCGGCGTTGAAGTTTCGAGGATTGAATGACATGAGTAAACATATTAAGGAATATTTTCTTAAGGTATATAGCCTTATGTGATGGATGGGTAAATTCTAAGTTGGGTAGCAGTGCATTGTCAACTTGAGATAATTTTTTTTTAAATTGTGACCGAGTAAGATTAGATTGGGAGAGGTTCAATCCATTCTAATTTTGAAAAATTAGAGGATAAACATTGGTAGACTACATTTAAATTATTTTTCAACTTGATGATTTGAATTAAGAATTAAAATTTGATGGTTGGACTACCTAGTTGGAATATTGAGGATGTGAATGGAATTTAAAAAGTTGAAGCATACAATTGTGAATGGGAATACTATTGGACTCGAATCACTTCTAGAGGAAATTATGATAGTTAGAATCGTGAGGCAAATTTATAAGCGTATGCAAATCTTGAAGATGCTATATGGACTTAATTTAAAATTTGCCTGTGGATAATTTGAAGAAGTAAGAAGTAATAACCATAGGTTGAATTTTGATTGGAACAGTAGTCATCTTAACCTTAAAGTGATTGTAGTGGATATGATTAGGATTTTAATTATCGTAAGGAGATTGCGATTGACTTGCCTTATGTACATGAAGGGTTAACAGATTATGGCTTAATTTTAAATTCGAGGACAAAATTTTTATAAGTTGGGTAGATTGTAAACCCCCTAATTTTGCAAGAATTCTAAATTGGGATTTTTCACAATTTTCTGGAATTTTTTGGGATTTTTCTGTAATTAAAATCATAGTTTTAATTATTAAATGATTTTTTATTGATAATAAATAATGTTAAAATATTATAAAAATAATATTTTTGGTGTAAAATGAAAAACTGGACTTAGGGTAATTTTTTGGAATTTATTGGGCCTCGGAACTAATTTGAAATACCTAAAAAACTATTAACAAATTAATTAATTAATTAATTATTATTTATTTATTTATTCATTTATTTAAATAATAAACCGGCCCAGCCCAGCCCAACCATTCCGGCCCAGCCCGAGGCCCATACTCTCAGCCCGGCCCAGCCCGTCGAACCGGCCCGTTGGCCTAGCGGGTCGGGTCGGGTCCACCCGCACCCGACCCGCACCAGCAACCCGGTCGACCCACTCCCCCGCGTCCCTCGCCCCGCCCCGCGTCTCCCGCCGGACCGGCCGGCCGCCTCCGCGCTGCCCGCGGCCACGCGCCCCCTCCCCCTCGCTGGCCGCCGCCTCCCTCGGCCCCACGCCACCGTCTCCTCCCCTACTTAAACCCCCTCCCCTTTCTCCCCTCCGGCCAGCCAGCTCCTCACCGCGCCTCCGCCGTGCCCCCGGCCGCCTCCCGCATGTCGCCCTAGCCCCGACCGGCCTTCTCCCCCGCCGCAGAGCCGCCCTCCTCCGGCCGCCGGCAGCTTCCAGACCCTAACCCTATCCCTAATTCTTCCCTGTGTCGACACGTGTCGGACACGACACGGACACGAGAAATCATAATTTCTCGAGCCCTGTTCAGGTACGTATAATTTTCTCCTCGCTGCCCCATTTTCAATTCCGTAAATTGCATTGCGAAGCCTGTATGACCCTCTCGGTGCCCGGACAAACCGCTCGGGGCATCGCGTCCTGTGGTGATCGCACACCGCGATCCAAAAACAGGAAAAACAACGACCCAATTCACCCCGGAATTGGGTACGCCCCGCCAAACGGGACGACTTGGTCGCGCGCGGTCTTCACAGATACGTGCGCGTCATTGATACGGACGTGTGGGATTTCGCGGAAGTCGATTCGGGTGTGCGTGCACATCGGGATCAACGCGTATCCGCGGACACCGTCCCGTATCCGCCTTTTCTGAATCAAGCCCTAACTTTCTGTACGCACGTCGGATCGAAACAAAACTTGCGCCATCGGACTCGTAGCGATACGCTGGTCCTGTGACCCAAGTTTGGTTCGATTCTGAGAACGTTGACGAAATCGCGTGTCGTGGGCCCCATAGGCCCCACTCGACGGGCGATTTTGTGATCGGCTCATCGGAATCCAATTCTGAAATTTCCGTTGGGTTCGTATCATCGTTCCTGACCTGTTGACACTAAGTTTGGTGAATTTGGAGACCTTTGACCCTGACACATTTTTCGGTGCAAAGTGGGCCCACATGCGGACACCGTTTTGACCCAAAATTGTCGTTTTTGTCCTTGTTTCCAAATTGGACCCAAGGACAGGCGTTTCTAGCTATTCAATATCTTCTGAGCATGATGGTAATATTTATTTCAGCATCCGGACACATTTCTGGAAATTTCCTCGAGGATAGAACTCTAGTTGGGATTCAAACATCAGGCAAGTACCTACACTTCAAGTTTAATCATTATATTGTGATAATTAATTTCTTGCTCTACTGGTACCATTGATGATTACATGTAGTGTTAGAACACTGGATTTTATGTCTTGCTTTTCGTGTCGGGAGGGAGAATACTAGGAGGCATGTGGTTTACCCTTCCCCCTGTCATGTCTGATAGCTGTTGGTACGCGACTGTACCATCAGCCTGATACTCGATTATTCATGTCTGATAGCCGTCTATGACGGCCTGATTAGCCTTATAACCCCCTACATGCCAACTATGTATTCTAAATACACAATCACACACACATAGTTCCTGTTGTCCTGTTGCAGTTCATTTTTCCTGTCTCATTATAATCCTGTTTTACTCATGTCCCTGGTTTATAGCAATTAATCATGTTTTACTTATATTCCTGATTTTTAGTGCTTAACTCTTAGTTAATTTTTACTACTTATTATGCATATTCTGATCATGATACTTAGTCATTCTTTTCACTACTTGTCATAAATATTTAGTTTAATCTTGTTGTGTATTGGTACTTTGCTCCTTTCCTGACTGGATCCGTTGATATTAGGCGACGATAAGGACTATGCCCCCACCTTTTATGGTCCCTATGAGGTAGCAGGTGATACTTTTGAGGAGCCGGTTCCCACCCAGGAGACTACTTCTGAGGAGTAGTTAGCAGATAGTTATTATTTTTTTCTTTCAGCTTAGTAACCGGGTTTGTCCCCGATTTAACTTCTGGTTCTGTAATAAACTATGGATCTATTTGTCACATTTATTTATTTGAAATCTTAGCATTCCTTTTCCTGTTATTATCCTTGCCTATTTATTATTGTGGATGAGATAAATTTAATTACCTGTGAATATGATCTAGACAGCGTACTACCGCCGACACTGCGGCGTAGGCTGGACGTACCCACGTACTCGTGCCCGAATATACGGGTGCGGGTCGTGACACCCGTCCCGCTACTGCTGCGGCTACTACTGTTGCTACGGCTGCTGCGACTGCTGCTGCGATGGCGGCTGTGACATGCGCGCTGCCGCCTCCTTCGCACCAGCACGAGACAGTGCCTAATAGGGATGCCTAGATCTGAAAAAATGGGGGACATGTTCGATGGAGGAGATCATCAAGAAGCTAGATTCTGCAGAGGTGGCAACGTTGATGAAGTTGTTGACGATGTCAGCTGGTGAGAACACGACACGAACGTCGCCGGAGTTGAAGCTTCCCTCCATTGATCTGAAATTAGATGGACCAGCCACCTATCTGAGTTGGTCACGGCGGGTGAGAAGAACCCTCGCAGGAAAAAACATGGAGGGGTTCCTGACGGGCGAGACGACAGAGCCGGACGAGGGCTCGACAGGACGCGATGAGTGGAAGTCCACTCATATGGTGATCTACATCTGGCTTCTCAACTCCTTAGTCCAGTCCTTTGCCGCCACAGTAGACGGTATTGAGATGGTAAAAGATGTGTGGAAGAAGTTGAGAAGGACCTATGATAGTGTAGGAAATAACTTATGGGTCTTCTAGATAATGGGGGAGATTGATGACACCGTACAGGGAGAGAAGACGGTATAGGAGTATACCACGGAGTTGGAGCGTCTGTGGTTGGATTATGATCACTCCTCAGATCGGACGAGCTGCGGGGACCCTAAGTGTAAGGAGAGACATGTGTGTCTGCAGGAGAGGACGATGAAGTTCCTCAAAGGGCTGACTGCAGCTTTCACACAGAGGATGACCCTACTTCTAGCCCAACCAAAGATCCCTAGCCTTGAGGAGGCTATCTCAGCCATGATCCAGGAGGAGACACGCATCAGGCTGCAAGCCGGGACAAGTGGTCCCCCCGAAGCAAAGTCAGTACTAGCGATCACCAGCTCAGGTAACACAGGATCTAAAGGAGAGCCCTGGCAGCATAACCGGCAGTGTTACAACTGTGGGGAGATGGGTCATCATCGGTATGCTTGTACCAAACCACCTAGGGAGGGAGATTCAGGTGGTGGACGAGGACCGTTCGGCGGACGAGAATATAATGGAGGACGTGGTCGTGGTCGAGGGGGTAGACGAGGCGGCCGAGGAGGTTATCGGGCGAATCTCTAGATATCAGAAGGGAACGGAGAAGCTGATGGCACCTTTACTATGGAGGACCAGGCACTGGGAGACATGAGCAGTAGAACAGAGGAGGCATCCAGCTCATTCTTTGTTAGGGGCAACGCTGCCATGTATGCCCATCCATCAGAAGGTACTGACGAATCACTTGCCCTTGCGTCTATCTCTTCCCTTAAATCATCAGACTAGATTATCGACTCGGGAGCATCTCGGCATGTGACGGGGAATGCTAGTGAGTTTTCTTCCTACACTCACCTAACATCAACAGATAGCATTCAGACAGCTGATGTTACTTTCCAGCCAGTGGTCGGTAAGGGTACTGTTAATTGTACAGGTTCAGTAAGAATATCCAATATTTTACATGCTCCATCCTTTCCAGTCAGTCTCTTGTCCATTAGTTCTATAATCCTCCAACTTAAATGCATTGTTTCTTTTGATATTCCTAAGGTGACCTTCCAGGAGAAAGGGACAGGACGAAGACTTGGGACTGGCACTTGGCATGAGGGACTGTGGTACCTAGATCGAGAAGGACTGGACTCAGCATTGGTATCTATGGCAGAGAAGGCTGGCATGGAAGGACTGCAGCAGAGGACTGATGATACCTTGATACTCCATCATCGGAGAATGGGACATTCTTCCTTTGATACTCTAAGTAAGTTATATCCAGAGATTTATGCAAAAACAAATAAAGAGAAATTAGTATGTGATGCGTGCGAGTTAGAAAAACTTACTAGGAGCTCATATGTTGGCACGGGTCATAGGAGCACTTTTGCTTTTGAGGTAGTACATTCTGATGTCTGGGGTCCATGTGCTACTAATACTATGAATGGTTATAAGTACTTTATTTCTTTCATTGAGTGTGCCTCTCGTGTTACCTGGTTATATTTGATGAAAAATAAGAATGATGTACCTGCTTGTTTTCGGGATTTTCATAAGCATGTCCAGACTCAGTACAAAGCCGTTGTGAAGGTACTGAGGTCTGACAATGGAACAGAGTATACCAACAGGACGCTTGCAGAATACCTGTCAGCACACGGAATACAGCATCAGACCACCTGTGCATATACACCAGCACAAAATGGAGTTGCAGAAAGAAAAAACAGACACCTTCTGGAGGTCGCAAGAAGTATGATGATCGACATGAATGTCCCAAAGAGTCTGTGAGGGCATGCAGTGTTGACAGTAGCTCAACTCATCAACAGGATACCCTCGGATGGAAGTCCCCATGTGAGGTATTGCAAGGCAATAATAGTGGGATACTCTCACTGAAGGTGTTTGGGTGTGTGTGTTTTGTGAAGGACAACAGGCCATCAGTTGGGAAACTTGACCCTAGAGCGGTCAAATGCATCTTCGTAGGCTACTCGGTGACCCAGAAGGGGTATGTGTGATGGAGTCCAGTAGAGAAGAAGAAGTTTGTCAGTATGGATATCCACTTTCGGGAGCATGAGCCATACTACCGCCAGGACGGAACTTCACACAACACGCATAATACTGCCAGTATTAGGCGAGAGGGGGAGATGGAGAACTTGGTGGTAACCGATTTAGAAGTTTGGCATGGAGGCACGAAGAAGGGACAAGAAGGTGAAGGTGTTAGGCCTACGGCTCAGGAAGAGTTACTTACCTACAGCAGGAGAGAGAAGCAAACAGCAGGACCAATATCGACAGTGCCAGTGCCAAGTCCCTTGCCTGCGTTCATCCCAACTCCTGAGGCACCGACACCAACCCCCCTTCAGGTGATACCCCCTCCTTCACAAGATATCATTCCTCCTACTTCTACTCCTCCCACACCACTATCTGTACGGAGGACCACTCGCAGCAATGCAGGAAATCCTCCAAACAGATATGATTAGGATATTGCTCAGTTTGTTTCTTATGACCATATCCCTTCTTCTCATGGAGCATTTATAGCATCTTTTGATAGTATTACTGTACCTAACAATTGGCAGGTTGCCAAGAACGATCTAAAGTGGAAAGCGGCAATGCACGAGGAGTTGGGAGCTCTGGAGAAGAACCACACTTGGGAGCTTGTTAGACTACTAGAGACGAAGAGAGCAGTTGGATGCAAGTGGGTCTTTACCGTGAAGCAGAACCCAGATGGACAGGTTGAGCGCTACAAAGCTCGACTAGTAGCCAAAGGATACAGTCAAACGTACGACATCGACTATGATGAGACCTTTGCACCAGTTGCAAAGATGAGCACTGTCAGGACTCTGATTTCTCTGGCAGCGAATGGTGGATGGAAGCTACACCAACTGGATGTGAAGAATGCATTTCTTCACGGAGATCTAGTGGAGGAGGTGTACATGGAGATACCACCAGGATTTGGCACCAATCAGACAGTAGGCAAGGTCTGCAGGTTGAAGAAGTCCCTCTATGGACTGAAGCAGTCTCCTCGAGCATGGTTTGACAGATTCAGAAGGGCGATGATAGAGATAGGATATCAGCAGATCAATTCTGATCATACTGTGTTCTTCCGTCGGAATGGAGGCCACATCACCATGCTTGCGGTGTATGTGGACGATATGATTATCATAGGAGATGATGAGCAGGAGATCGCCCAACTTAAAGGAAAGCTTGGCAAGGAATTTGAGGTGAAGGATCTCGGCCTTCTTCGGTACTTCCTTGGGATTGAGATTGCTCGAGAAGATGAGGGGATTGTTCTCTCTTAAAGGAAGTATGCACTGGACCTTCTCACAGAAACTGGGATGTTAGGGTGCAAACCTGCAGCGACACCAATAGATCAGAGGTTCAAGATTGATGCTGAGGCTGGAGAACCAGTTGATCGGGACAGATACCAGAGACTGGTTGGCAAGTTGATCTATTTAAGCCACACACGTCCTGATATCTGCTTTGCAGTAAGTGTGGTGAGCCGCTACATGCATGACCCACGGAAGGGTCATATGGATGCAGTGTACCAGATTCTGAGGTACTTGAAAGGTGCTCCCGGGAAGGGACTAATATTCAGGAAGAACAATCACGTGAGCATCGAGGGCTACTGTGATTCTGACTGGGCTAGTTGTGCTGATGACAGGAGGTCTACCTCGGGATATTGCATATTTGTAGGAGGTAACTTGGTCTCCTGGAGGAGTAAGAAGCAGTCTGTGGTGGCCAGATCGACAACTGAAGCAGAGTACAGAGCTATGGCCTTAGGAGTTGCAGAGTTGCTATAGTTGAAGAATATGCTGGTGGAGCTGAAGCTGGATCAAAGAGCCAAGATGAAGCTGTGGTGTGACAATCAGTCATCTATTAGTATCGCCAACAATCCAGTACAGCATGATATGACCAAACACATCGAAATTGATAGATTCTTCATCAAAGAGAAGTTGGATAGTGGATTACTGGAGCTTGGTCATGTTCCAACCAGGGATCAAGTAGCAGATGGACTAACCAAGGGACTCGCCTCAGTGAGCATGATTAGAGGATGTGACAAGATCAGCTGTAAACCCCCTGATTTTTCAGGAAATTTTAACTTGGATTTTTCACAATTTTCTGTAATTTTTTGGAATTAAAACCAATATATTTTCTGATTAAATGATTTTTAAATAATGTTAATTAATATTAAAATATTATGAAAATAGTATTTTTTGGTGTAAAATGAAAAACTGAACATAGGATAATTTTCTGTGAATTTATTGGACTCCGGAAGCATTTTTAAAGCCCTAGAAACTAATTAATAATTAAACCGAATTAAACCCCTAAAATAAATCCGGCTCAATTAAACCAAACCAACTCAGACCCGGTTCAACAGAACCGAACCCAGCCTTAGCGGGTCGGGTCGGGTCGGATCTAAACCCGACCCAAAACCCGCAGACCCAAACCCGCACTTAAATGCTAGCGGGTCGGGCCGGATTCACGTTGAACCCGACCAGCGGACCCGGACCCAAACCCGTTAACTACCGAAACCCTAATCCTAATTCTAGTCGGAATACTGTTCCGACTAGGCGGCTGTCCTATATTAACCCTCGCTCCGCCGCCAGATCCCTCTCTCTTTCTCCTCTCTCCACCACTGCAGCGTCCGTTCCGACCACCGCCGGAACCCTAGCTCTGCATCTCCGACCGCTCGCTTCCCTCTTCCAGCCTTGCTCTGCCTTCCCTCCTCCTTTCTCCTCCCCGCAGCGCCTCGACCCCGTTCGAGCTCTCCTCCTCCCCTTCATCTCTTCCCGCAGCCGCCACACTCGCCTCCGTCTCCCCTCTCCCTCCTTCCTCTGCCTCGGCCACGACCCCACCCGCAGCCCTCGACGACGAACTCCCAGCCGACCTCGCCATCTCCAGCAGCAGCCCGAGTCCAGTGTCGCCTTCAGCGCCGAGCGCCTCCACCTGAGCCACCTCGACCCGCCGTGCCGAGCACCCCTCTTCCCGGCCGTCTCCGCCCTCCTCCGGCGAAGCCCACAAACCCCAGCATTGAAACCCTAGTACCGTGGATACAGCGACCCGGACACAGATCTTGTGTCGAATCGACGCTCGGACACAAAGAACCCAGTTTCACGGAGCCCTGTTCAGGTAGCATTTTCTCTCTCCTCGTTGATCCAATTTCCGCTCCGTCAGTTATGATGCGTAGACTGTGTAACCATCTTGATGCCCGTGTAACCCGCTCGGTGCGTCGCGTCCTGTGGTGATCGCGAACCGCGATCCAAAAACAGGAAAACCAACGCCCTGTTTCACCATGGAACTGAGTACGCCCCGCCAAACGGGACGACTTGGTCGCGCGCGGTCTTCACCGAAACGTGTGTGCCGTTGATACGGACTTGCGGGATTTCACAGAAGTTGATTTTGATGTGCGTGCACACCGGAATCAACGCATATCCGCCGACAACGCCTCATATCCGCCCGTTCTGGAATACGTCGTTACTTTGTGTACACACGTCAGATCGAGACGAAACTTGTGCCATAGGACTCGTAGTAATATGCTGGTCCTGTGACCCAAGTTTGGTTCGATTCTGAGAACGTTAACAAAATCGCGTATCGTGGGCCCCACGGCTCCACTTGACGGGCGATTTTGTGATCGGCTCATCGAAATCCAGTTCTGGAAGTTCCTTTGGGTTCGTATCATCGTTCTGGACTTGTTGACACTAAGTTAGAGAATTTGGAGACCTTTGACCCTGACACGCTTTTCGGTGTAAAGTGGGCCACACTTGGACCCCACTTTGGCCCAAAATTAAGGTTTTGCCCCTGTGTCCAAATTGGACGAAAAAGGAAGTGCTTTCTAGCTATTTTGCTTATTCTGGGAATGTTGGTGATATCTATTTCAGCATCCGGAGACATTTGTTCTGAGACCAAAGCTTCTGGTCCTGTGTATTGGACATCTGGACGTGACATTTTGCAGCTTCTTGCCAGACAAGTATCCTTGCCATTGTACTGTTATTCTTATTCTATATGATTGCATGCATCTTTATTTTCTGTCTTTAGTTCATATATTTTAACTGTTATATAAAATGCGTGCGATGGTGACGTCGCGATATATTTTATTTATGTATTTGCATTGACCTTGTTTATAAGACTATCCCATTATCATGTAGCATCATTAGGTTCATTGGCCGTGACACAGTTGATACACGAGTTGTGAGTCTCATGTAGATCACGGACTTGCGTGCAGGTTGACCTCCTGTACGTGTGGGCCGTGCGTTAGGAATAACTGCTGTTAGAAACTTTGCATGCTAGTAGACTTGGCAGTTATTAGAGGTATTATTGTGTCATGGATGTGACATGCTTAGAGCATGGGGTGGGGAGAACAACAAGTAAGGCGTGTGGGTTTCGTTGCACTTTTCTTGTGTAACCCGTACGCTCCGTCGGAGATGCGCGGTCATGATGACCCCTATATATATTATCAGGCGGGCCTCCGGCGTTCGAAAGGCGCCGTGCCTTTGTAGGCCCCTGAATCTCCAAGAGAACTATGTCAATCCCATTTTAGCCAGATAGCCCACGCGTTGGGAAAGTTGTTCTTAAACTGCATTCACTTAGACGGTTAGGTGATCCTTTGGATATTTATTTCAGTACTTTATTGGCATGTGTTTAAGTATCTTGTTATGTTCCTCTAAGGACCTGGTCCCCTGCCAGGTGTATATGTTCTTGAGTATTCGCAGGAGCGCAGATTCAGATGGTTACAGATGTTTCGAGGATGTCTTCTCATCGAGCCGTGATTGATAGCTGGTATTCTTATATAGTGTTTATTGTGTTGTACTTATTTTGTATTTGCTCTTATATTCGAGTTGGTAGTGGATTTGTTTTCATCCAACTATCATCCTTAGATACTTCTTATTGAGATCTAGTTTCATTGATGCTGGTTATTTATATTTAATTTTCTGTGGATGAGATTTAGATTGTACCCTGTGACTTGTGCCATATGTTATACCACTGTGGATTTTATATTCATATTACAGCGTACGTATGTGTTTGGTTTCCATATATTGGAGTTGCCATATCCATGCGGCTGGCATGCTTACGTGTCATAGTCCTACGTATTTTTGGGACTGGGACGTGACATGAGCTTAGTGAATATCTTTCACCCATCTTGAGGGGGAGTGTTGATATGGTATGTTGGGTGTCATATTTAAGTATAGTATAAGCACATGGGAATATCCTGAGGACATATTTGGGATGCCAGAATATGTTACAGGATATTCCATTATGAGATTATTGTCATAATGATTGAGATCATTGTATTAATGACTGTAAAGCTATATAATGCCAATGAGACAATCAATAAAATGATCAACTAATTTCAACAGATATAGTAAGGGATTTTCAAGAACTTACATTGAGATATGTGGAACAGGGATCAATGCAGTGTTTAAAGGGATTAAAGCCTATTAGTGATCAGTTATTGGAACCAATTAGAAATGATATGAGGCAAAAATCTGAGTCTTTATTATTCAGCTATGCACTACTGAAAAAACCCAGACATCAAACAAAAATCTTGAATTATCTAGGCTACTACAGAAATTCAAATATTTGTTTAAGGAACCCACAGGCTACATCCAAAGAGACACTATGATCATAAAATTCCTCTAATACCAGGTTTAGTGTCAGTATGCAGCATGTCCTATATGCACCCCTATGTGCACAAAATTGAAATTGAAAGGAAAATTACAAAAATATTAGACAATGGAATCATTAGGCACAGTAATAGTGCTTACTCATCTCCAGTAATATTATTTAAGAAGTCATATGGAATCTGGATGATGTGTATTGATTATAGGGCTCTTAATCAAAGCACATTCAAGGATAACTTCCCTATTCCTTTTATAGATAAACTCTTTGATGAACTATATGGCTCTAGGTTTTTCTCCAAATTAGACCTAAGAGCTGGCTATCATCAAATTAGAATGGCAGAGGAGCCTGATGTGCACAAAACTGCTTTCAGAATTCATGAAGGACATTATGAGTTCCTTGTTGTACCTTTTGGCCTTACCAATTTTCCTTCCGCCTTCCAAGCAATGATGAATGCAGTGTTCAAGGACTATTTGAGGAAGCATGTATTTTTTTATGACATTCTGGTTTACGACCAGGAGTTGTTTGATGACGACCACTCCGAAAACCTATATGTACTTGTGGAGTTGCAGCCTACTATTACATCTACCACTTCAAGATCAATCGATTTTAATGCCTACCAATAGGTAGATGATATATCATCATACCATGATAAAACCTAAGAGTTAACATTACTTGATGTAAATTTCGCACATGATCTCTAATATTAATTCTTCATTCATATACATTTTTTAGCTCAGTTTGATTGATCCTATCCAAGATAATAAAAGAATATTATGGAAGTCGGACCTTAATTCAGTCCCACTAATCATTTTTGGAAAGAAGTGTCAGCCCAACCCAAAGGAAAATTTTATTTTATTAAAAAAAATATTGATCAAATGAGCGGGGTTGCATTATTTTTATGGATCATATCCTTTGGAAAGATATTGCGAGCAACAGACAATCTTAGCAGGTTGAATAATTGTATCTCATGTAGGAACATATTCTTCAAAATCGATGGAATTTGGTGTGCTTTAATCCAATAAAAATGCGTTCATATTCAAAAATCTATTAATTAACAAGTAAATTAATCCAATTGGATTAACAAAGAAAAATAACCAACAAAACTTTCCACTTGCACCGACTTTTTCTCATTTTCTACCGCAACTCATAAACTCTCTACTTGCAATAAAACTCTCAACTTTCAATAGACTTGCAATGGCTAGCCAAACATCAAAACTGTTTTCCCTTGGAAGCAGACGCATTGAAAGTGGTATTTTCAATGCACTTTGAATACACTTACAACAACCCAAACAAGTGAAGTGAGCTCATTTTCAACACACTTGTAAAAAAGGAGGTCAGTTTCAACGCACTTGCAAGCAACCAAACAGTTCCTTAGTGAACTTGGTCTTCTATTTGGTCAAAATCTCTAGCTAGCTATATGCAATTGTTTATAAGTTTTTGTTTCCTTCATTTCTTTCGCTCTTCTAAAATTGGTTTTTGTTATGGAAATCCTTTTTGGTGTATGGCTGGAGAGGGACTAAATTGACTCGTGCATGCTAAATTAGGAACATGTCAGCCAAGTGGAATGTTGGTGAAACAAACTGACACCAAGCACTCCCCGTTAAGAACGGGGATTGAACGTAAGGAAGAAGGGACATTATCATTCTTGTATATATATAAATGTTCTTCAAATACAAAGAGAGAGAGAGAGAGAGAGAGAGAGAGAGGGAGAAGGGGAGGGAAAGAGGAGAGAAGGTTGGGGAACCAAAATCTTCCCTTCTCATTTTCCTTCCCTTTTCCGGCCATGGCAACCAAGATAGAGAAGATGTTGATGAAGCGCGTAAAGAAGGAGGCCATGAAGGACGCCGAGAAGAAGCTGAAGAAAGGGGCCAAGGAGCTGGGGCACATGCTCAAGAACGCATTGAAGAAGGTTGGCAAGGAGTGCAAGAAGGGGTGGAAGAAGGTCAAGAAAATCAGGGTCCATGTTAAGGTCGAACACTAAAAAGATTAAGATGCATGCATATATAAGCATGATATGTAACGTTATTTTAATTACATCTCTATATATAAATGGATGAGTCATCATTTGTAATGTGAAGGTTCATTTTATTATTTATTATCTCCTTGTTCTCTAAAGCCTCTCCAATTTGCAATTGCAATACACATTATAATATTTGCACATGCTTCAACTTCAATGTGCAACAAAAATTATAGGTTGACATTGCCTAGAGGTATCATATGGGACTGGCGACTCGGGCTCAAATTTGTTCATGTTTGATCGAGTTTAGGCCGATTTGGAGAAACGGATCGGTCTGGGCCGTGCCAAAGTCGAAACCCCAAAACCCAACGCGACCTAGAACCTGGTCTAAGCTGGGCCAGGCTACACTAAGTTGGGTTTGGATTGGGTGTAGGGCGGGTTCGATTTGGCCCAATTTTTTTTTTAAAGAATTTTTTGACTTGGACTTGGGATTTTGGCAATTAAAAAAAAATATATTATTAGAAAAAATAATAATTAATAAAAATAAAAATGTATTGATATTATTTATTTGAGAAATTTTATAACATTTTAACTTACTTTTACGAAAGCTGAAAGATTGAAAGTACAAATTTTATCTTTAATTTGATATTCAGTCTTTGGTTTTTATGTCTAATTTTTTTTTTTTATTATCTTTGTTGGTGGTCTTCGTTATCTTCAAATCTTTAATTTTCAGAGAAATGAATCCAACTCTAGAAGACTTTGCATCTTCATTCTTCAATTTTTGTAGTGTCTCTATAGTAATTAGAGATTGAAAATCCAGTTCTTTAACGTCAGTACTTTTATCTCTTGTGTTAAATTCATTTTTTTTCATAAACCCAATCTTGGATGTAAACGCAAACTTCCAAAATATATGGTAGCATCATGATTCTCTTTTTGCTTTATATTCTTGAGCTTGTAGTAAAACAAGATTTTGTCAAGTCCTATAACTATAATACCGGAGAGAGGGGACGAAAGAAGGACAATTACGCATACAGAGTAGGCCAGTAGCCAGAGATACCGTCATAACTGTAATAGACACTAGGGTTATCTACATGTTAGCTTTTCAAGTCCTATGGTTTCAATCATATGTATGGGTAAGCAAAAAAGCAATATATCACATATAATGAATAAGAAGTACGACGTCCTAAATGTTATAGATAATATGACCTTGAAGCCAACAACTAACAAGAGTAGGAACAAACTTCCGGAACACAAACTAACACGTGCCTGTAGCTATACATCCAAAATAATATATACAATATAAATAATATGAATGAGTGGTTGAAAGGATAGTAAATTGACCCATGTTATGGTATCGCGGTCCTTTGGGTGCACAACATCAAGCAGAAGATAAGGTAGATCATCTAGCTCCGCTACGAGATATAGTCACACAAAACGAGTAGTATCAGACCCCAAATAGCAAGTACTACAAGAAAGCTATACAGTAAACTCAAAACCAATATGCAAGAAACACAATGAAAACAACATCTAGTAGTTCTAAGGAAGGCAATAGTACAGTGGGGGGTCATGTGGTACCAATCATACTCTGCCCAAAGAAGTTAGTAGAAAGTAAATTTAGCTATAGAAATAAAGACAAGCAATATATCCACTGTCGCCTGTCACGCCCCGATCCTGCAAGGGTCAATCGTCCTCGCTTGGATCTTTTGCGAAACCGATCGTCCTCGCATGGGAGTAATATCATGCGAGCTTGGAGTTGCACTTGCACAAGGCAAGAACGTACAGTGATAGTAATCCATTTGAAATACAAGTTAGAAATCATATTCACAGAGAGTTGAACACAAGGTATAGGAAGAAAATATGCTTTTCATTGATAATTCAGAGTAATTTACATAGTGTTTACATTTGATACGTCTCTCGGCTACATTAATTATATTACAAGGAAAACTCAAAAGGTTTGGCACGCTCCATCAGATAAGCCTTGTCGTCCGTACATTACGCCCTTGTATAGATTAAAAATTCACGCCTCCAAAATAAACTGGCTTCAACTACACTTCAAAATAGAAGAGCTTCTAATGCCTCCTCGTCTATCTAATAGCGTTGCACACCCTGAGTGCCTGAAATAATTGCCTACAATGTGGGTCAGTACTCAGCTGTACTAGTTGTTAGCCCAATAATTGTATGATATTTTTGAATATGGTGAATCGGTTAAGTTTAGCTTTTAAATATCACTAACCATTCATAAAATCACTATTGCATGTATACTCTTCTTCCCCCTTTAGTGATATATGCTCATTATTTTATATATTAGTGATATGAGCTTCTATTAAAGCCATCTTAAACTTAAACGATTGTCATAATAAAAAAGGGAGAGATTGTTAGCCCAATAATCTAACCATATTTTTGAATATGGTTATTCGATTAAGTTTAACTTTTTAATATTCATTCTATCACTACATTATTAGTACTTAAACTTAGCATAGTCTAAATGTATATTAAATGTACAATACTTGCTACTATATACATTGCTTTGTTCGTCTCACATGTATATAAAGAAAAGCAATAAGCAAGATCAAAATATTGACTTATGCAATAAAGAAATCATGATGGGTCAAAGACGACGTCATCCCAGAAAATTTCTCTAAACCGATGTCACTCCCTGTTCCAAATATACGTATTTCGAACATATTAGTTTTTCATCTTATATTATTTGTTGCCTGCATGGTAATTAGGTTGTATGTCATGGAGACTAGACCCATTCTTTGTTCAATTAGACTCATGGTTTAATTGTTAGGTTGATTTATTCATGAATGAACCCATGGTCTAAACCTCAATCCTAGCATATATAAGTTAACTCTTTCTCTATCTTCCCTCATTCTCTCATTTTTTTTTCCCATCATTCATTTAGGCAAGTACACCTTGCCCTACATGGAGAAATCTCTTAATTTTTTATTCTTGCCATTTTTTTGCATTTTATTAGTCTAATATGTGTATATTATGATTCTAAACACTTTTAGTACTTGGAGTTTTCGATTTTAATGGATAGATTTGAGTAGATCTACATTTAAAGTTTAGGGTTTCATGGGTTCCTTGAGTTTTTTGTAGTTTTGATCTATTAAAATATGGTATTTTAGGAAACTAGTTTTTGGGGTTGATGAAGCACTTTATTTTGCTTTACTTGATTCGGGATTAAAATAAGGTTTTTTTGAATTTTTGGAGTTTTTGCCATGGCCGAACCTGCTGTTTGGAGAAGACGAAGTCTTCATGCGGCCAACGAGTTATGCGGCCGAGAGTGCTATGCGGCCTGAGCTCTTTGTCGTATACTAATCAGCATGCGTCCATCTTGTTGGATGTATGACTGTCATTACACAAGTGTTCTAGAGCTAATCCGTGAACTCCTTGTGTTTTACTCGCTGAACGAATAAAAAATTTGCTAAGTCCAAAAAAGCAATATGCGACCGTGTGACCTATGAGGCATGGAGAGTATGCAGCCACCATTCTTTGGATGCATGACTCTGAACTGTAGGCACAAATTTCTATGATTTTTGTCTTTTCTCTCTGGCACTTTATGAATTTTTACATCCATCACTTCAATCACTTCTCTGAAACATATTTGCAAATCACTAAACACTTTTCCCAAGGAGTGGACTTGCCCTGTCCTATGCGGCCCTAATCCATATACGGCTGAGACTTCCCATGCGATACTGAGCCCATACGGCACCGACCCATATGCTGCTGAGACTTCCCATGCAGCACCGACCCATATGCGACTGACTTCCTATGCGGTACCTGTCCTATGCGGCACTGACTCTATGCGTCCCTGATCCAAATGCGGCCTATGTGCACATTTTATTGATTTGCTTGGTTTTAATGCTTTATGGAATTTTTGTGACTCCGTGTATGATTTTAATGATTGCTAATGTATGTAAGCTACGTGACCATGTGTTAGACCTGACTATATGCTAGAACCCATGTGATTTACCAATGATTGGTAACTTGACTCGACTATTGGTATCCGTGTTGATACACTTACTACGTGCTATGTGTTCCTACGTGCTAAGTGTTTCTACGTAATTATGTTACATATTTTACACCGAGGTGTGCCTACGTGCTAAGCGACATGTGATATGATACAACTCCTCCAGCATGGACATGATAGTTGGTCAATAACCAAGTATGACTAGGATTTGTTTGACTGTTACATCACGCTGGGGTGAATCCAATTTGAACTGTAAAGTGACAAAGTGGATTCGTATCTAGCATGCCCGTACTATAGTACAACATATAAGGATAGTAACATGCGACCACGCCATGTGATTCCAACTAATCATAGGGTTAACTAGGCAACTAAAATATGTAGAGCATTGGGAGGGACAGAATTCTAAGATCGTGCTTAACTAGCCACCCTCAATCATCATATGAGGAGTAAAGTATGGCCCTCATGGATATTGTTTGAATCCTCATTAGTGGATGACAATATCCGACTATTATATTATACTATGTGTTCTATATGATCTTAGCACGGTGGCCTTACGAGGGACTGATGTATACTACTATGTGCTATACGATGATTCATGGCTCAGCTAGCCCTTGCTAGAACATGGTTCGATCTAAGGATTCCTATTATAGGCATAATACCTCTAGGATAACCCAGACTCCACCTTGTAAATCGTAC
Source organism: Iris macrosiphon (assembly GCA_036927795.1). Taxonomy (NCBI): domain Eukaryota; kingdom Viridiplantae; phylum Streptophyta; class Magnoliopsida; order Asparagales; family Iridaceae; genus Iris; species Iris macrosiphon. Next base: position 135,940,605 of record JAYESA010000008.1, read on the forward strand.
AAGTGATTGACCGATTATGTAACTGAGCTTATTTGTGTATTATATCTGCTGTCAAATATCCTAGGGACATGGACTATCATGGTGCGATGGTCTAACCCTTGTCCTTGTTTGGTTATAGGGTTAGATTATTGTGTTACGATAGGCTATAAACCGAAACTACGAGACAATATATATATATATATATATATATATATATATATATATATATATATATATATATATATATATATATATTTGTATGTATATATTTCATAACCTGGTTCTATTTCTTCATTCGTGCTTCTTTGTGGTACTTGATATTTGGGGTCTAACCCCATTGGTTTTGCATGACCAGGTTTAGAGCCAGCACCCGAAGATCAAGCATATTTCCCCATGAACCATGGCATGCACCAGACGGATTGATACTGAGGAAAATGAGTGAGTTTCTTCTTTCCTACTCGTTATTGCACATTTTACTCATTTTGGGCATTTAGCCACCGGCACTTGTTAACCATAAATCTAGACATTTAGTTTTCTTACATGATTGTAATTAATCATACTGCAGCTGATCATGGTCATGTACTTTTGTTACTCTGCCAGCTTTCTTATTTTTGCACAGCTGATTTCTGAAATATTGTGGCAGGGTGTTTGGGACGTCTTACTTCCTTGTCAATAATGTTCTATGTTTACTATTCTTACTTGACTGATTGAGACAATAGATGTGTTATGTGACCCTAAGTGACTTGCTTTTAGTATGCACCCCTTGTCTAGTTACAGCCGTGACCGTCGTACGACGTTCTATACCTTGTACGAGAAAGTTGGCCATGTCCGTCTCCGTATTTCGATAGTGGGGCATGACAAGGTGGTGGCCCATACAGGTCTGTGTTTTTAGACTTTTGGGGTATTATGGTCATAGGAGTCTCAATCAAACATATGCCTTTGAAATCCTGAATTCGTTCTTCTCAACCTTGCTTGACTATCAAATTAATTGTTTCATTGATCCTTCCCGTCCTGTTCTTGATATTTCTTGTCCTTTTCTTTAGGGCTTCTTCAGTTACTGGAGAAGCAGGCATGGCATGACAGGGTTCCCCTAGGCAACAATGGGAGGTAGCACCTGTGTAGAGTCAAATTCGAATAGAGCCAGTAGTTGAACAAGCTGGCACAATGGAACCAAAAGTTGGACATATTGAGCAACCAACCCCTGAGATCCCCGTACCCCCAGAGGTACCGGCAGTACCAGCGATACTTAACACCCCAACATTGTTGGAGATCCTCCGGGGAATGATGGCTACGCAGCAAAACCAGATGGCGGTACAACAACATCAACGGTTTCAACAAAAAGATTAGAATGTCTTGTTGAGTCAAGGTTTGCAGACGGCTCTGGAAAGAGACGGAATGACTGATTCGAGGGCGTTGGTTAGATTTTGCTGACTTAACCTAAGGTACTTTGATGGCACGGAGGACGCCATCACAACATATGCCTGGTTGTAAGATATTGAGGTTATTCTGGCAGCAGCAACGGTTCCGACGAATGAATAAGTTGATCAAGTTCGATTGCAGCTTCAAGACCTTGTTCGTGAGTGGTGGGCGTCAGTAGAGGTTGGCTTGCGGCATCCTATCTCCTGGGACAGTTTCAGGGCTCGATTCTGTGCTAGGTACTTTGGAGTCATCGCACAGTATGAGCTCCAATAGAGGTTTATCGGTCTCAAGCAGGCCGATAGGACTGTTGATGGATATGTAGCCGAGTTTTGTAGGCTGAGTAGATTCGCTCCAACTATGGTGGCTACGGAGTTGGATAGAGAAATAAGGTTCCAGCAAGGACTTCATCTAGAGATTCTACAACTGGTAGAGGGGCACGACTACCAGACTTATGAATAAGTATTGATAGCAGCTCGGAGGCACGAGCTTACCATGTAGAGGTTATCGGCAAGGACAGGAGGCCAGAAGAGGTCTCATGCTCAAAGAGAAGGAGGAGTACCTTGGATATCTGTACCATCACCTAGCGTTCGCATCCATGATTGAGTACCTAGGAGGGCGGCAGTTTCGACGGTGACAGTACCGGCTCGGCAATAGCCGAGACTGCAACAATAGCAACAATAGCAACTATTGGATTGATAAACCGAACCTAAACCCAAATTAAACCAAACCAACACTGAGCAAACCAAACCAAACCAAACCAGCAAATTAGGTCGGGTCGGGTCGGATCTGAGCCAAACCCGACCCGAAACCCATTGGGAAAACCCTAGCCGGGAACACTGTTGCGGCTATTTAAGTCGGCCTAGGGATCCGCGCAGCCGCCGCCGCCACTCACTTCTCCACTCCTCCCCGCCGTCGCAGCGATCTCCGCCCACACTGACCCAACTCTGACGACTCCCCGCTCAGCCTGCTCCCTCACCGCCCTAACTCCACTACCGCCGTCCCCTGTGCTCGACTCCACCGCCGAGCCGACCTAGCCGTGTTCCTCCATCCCGAACGACGCCGACCCCATCCTCCGCCCTAGACTGCCGCTCGACCCCCCGCACAGCCAGCCACCTCACCGACCCCCTGTCGCCGAGTCCAGCACGACCCCGACTCCCCTCAACCCTCGATCCGCCGCCAGGCCGTCCGACGTCGACTTCCACCGCCGCTTGACTCCTCGAGCCTCGCCGACCCAGCACCGGCCTCATCCACCGTGTCCACCGATCACAGCGACTCAGCCAGGACACAGTTCGAGTCGGACACAGCGAACAGTACCCACGGACGCGTGAAAACTCAGATTCACGGAGCCCTGTTCAGGTACCATTTTTTCCCTCCTCGTAATTCTGTTTTGATTCTGTTAGTTGCGTCGCGTAAACTGTATAACCCTCTCGGTGCCCGTGCAACCCGCTCGGTGCATCGTGTCTTGTGGTGATCGCAAACTGCGATCCAAAAACAGGAAAACCAACGCCCTGTTTTACCCCGGAACTAAGTGCGCTCCGCCAAACGGGACGACTTGGTCACACACGTTCTTCACTGATATGTGCACGCCGTTGATACGGACGTGTGAGATTTTGCAGAAGTCGATTCAGATGTGCGTGCACACCGGAATTAACGCGTATCCGCGGACACCGTCCCGTATCCGTCCTTTCTGGAATGTGTCATAACTTTGTGTACACACGTCGGATTGAAACGAAACTTGTGCCATCAGACTCGTAGCGATACGCTGGTCCTGTGACCCAAGTTTGGTTCGATTCTGAGAACGTTGACAAAATCGAGTGTCGTGGGCCCCACAGGCTCCACTTGACGGACGATTTTGTGATCGGCTCATCGAAATCCAATTCTGGAAGTTTCTTTGGGATCGTATCATCGTTCCTGACTTGTAGACACTAAGTTTGAGAAATTTGGAGACCTTTGATCCTGACATGCTTTTCGGTGCAAAGTGGCCCACATGTGGACCCCGCTTTGGCCCAAAAATATCATTTTTGCCCCTGTGTCCAAATTAGACTTAAGGACAGGCGTTTCTAGCTATTTGACATCTTCTGAGATGATTGGTGATGTTTCTTACAGCTTTTGGAGTAGTACCTATAGAATCCACTGATACCGGGACGATTGTTGGTATTCGGACATCAGGCAAGTGTACCTTGCCAAACTCTGCAGTATTGTTACATATTTTTTTTGCTTTATTATATTGCTGTGCATGCTTAACCTAGGACCGTGTGACGTACTTAGCATCCGATTATTAGTCGGGTGCCAACACCGTACGCGGTGTTGGGTACTGTCATATAGAGATGGACATTCGTGACACTTTATATTCTCGTACTTGTCTTATCAAGTACCATATGACCCAGGATACTTGACACCATTCATAAGACAGGATCTTCTCGAGATATTCGTGGTAATTCTGTATAGGATACAGGACTTGACAGAGATACTATATTCATAGATACTTATGACTTGTTGCATTAGATATGATCCCGCTTGACATGGACATGAGACGTTATGGTCATGATATGCGTGGTTATATTGGGTGGGGAGAGACACACAGGCTACAAGCTATTTTCTATATATATCTACTACTATTGTGAGGCCGTAGACTCTCGTAGCAGAGCTAGGCACATTACGTGTTATTACCACTACCGGCTCCCCGACACAGAGCTTGTAGTGGCTCAGCTTGAGTACTCGTGCTGCTCTCACTTGCAATTTCACATAGATGGTTACTTACTTGCCCTATTATCTCATTATTTACTGCACTGCTTATATTCTGGCTTGTATATTTTTTGTACCTTGCTATGTCCCCTGAGGAGCTGGATATGGATTATGTCCCCAGGATTTGAGGACGAGATCTATCCCGAGGTATACGGGACCGCAGCAGGAGCTGATCCAGGAGCTGTACTGCCATCCGAGGACGAGGTGTTAGCCGAAGACTTCTCCTGAGCATCCATGTTCATGCTCAGTATTTATTTACTTATTTCAGTCATTTATTTCTGGTCTGTTGAACCATTGTATTAGATTTTATCGGGTTGTTCCCCGAAGCACTTGGTTGAGACTGGTTGATGATTTACATTCCTTATATTCTGTGGATCATATTTTATATCTTATGTGGATGAGATTAGTTGTGCCATGTTGTCGTAGACTTGATTTTACAGCTTAAGTATGCCCTGGTGGATCCATTAAATTGGGTTTGTCCATCGGTGCGTACTGCTGGCCATTGCCACGTGTCTAGTCCCTCGGTATTTTGGGACTGGGGCGTGACATAGTTTTTGTGGTGGCCCATGCAGGTCTACGACTAAATTGTTCGATTTCAACTTAGGGACCGAACCAGCCTGCCCTAAGGATATGATAAATTATAGGATCTCTTCCATTATTTAAACCATTATTGAACTCTATATCGAACTCAAAAATTGTTACTTGATTTGCATCTTGTTTGATTCCTCTGAGCGTTCTTACAGTTTATCTTTTGGTTGCAGAGTAATGGATCCCAGGAACGGAGACGAGATTCCTTTAGATACGCCACACGACGCTGTGGTTACTTATATAGACGGAGTGACTCCAGGGAATGGAGGACAAACGTTGCAGAGCGATCAGGCCGGTCAGCCTAATCCAAGGTTCCGGAGGGATGACATCCCACCTCCACCACAGTTCACTCCACATATGCTAGTTTTCCCGCCCGGATAAGCTATGGACGGGCAACAGATGTTCCAGATGATGTATGCCATGATGCAAGCCCAGCAACAGATTCAGCAAGAGGCACATCGCCAGGAGGCAGAGTATCTGAGAACCAGCCTGGTATCCGCATTGGAACAGGCAAATCCACCAGCGAGGCGATCAGCGACGGGATCTATCACCGATTTTTGTCATCTCAAGCCTCGTACATTTTCTAGTAAAGAGGGGCCAACAGAAGTTCATGAATGGCTCACGAACATTCAGCACCAGTTGGAAGTAGTTGAACTTCCAAGAGAGAAATGGATGACTGCAGTCAGAATACAGTTAACTAAAAATGCACACCACTGGTGGTTAGCAGAAGAGAGGAGGCTCGGACAAGACCGAGTCACATGGGAAGAGTTCTCCAGACTCTTCCAAAAGATGTACATTCTAGCAGTTGTACGGTCAGAGCTCAGAGACCAGTTCAACCGCCTTATCCAAGGCAATATGACAGTGGAAGAATACAATGCAGAATTTATTCGCCTAAGTCGCTGTGCCCCAACCTTGATCTCGACAGAGGAAGAGAAAGCTGAGAAGTTCTTTGACAGACTGAAGTTCGAGCTCCAGAGATTGATTGGATCGGTCGTACCTATATCTTATACCGATGTTCTTGCAGCAGCACGACGCATGAAGCGCGTCACTAGAAGGGAGTCGAATCTGAAGAGGCCAATCACATCAGCACTATCCAAGACAGCACTTGGAGATTCTGTAAAACGATTCCAGAGGAGTATACCAGAGAGAGCAGCACACAGGGCCATATCTCTTCCTACCTGTCACCACTGCAGCAAGGTAGGACACATTGAGAGAGAGTGCAGGCGTAAGTTGGGACTATGCCTACTTTGCGGATCAAACCAGCATCTATCCAGAGACTGCACTAAACATAGAGAGGGAGCACCGAGACTAGCCTTGCCTACACCATGACCAGCTTATCCAGCAGTAGGAGCACAACAGACAGGAGCCGAAGGAGTTAGACCACCAGCTACAGGGGGCTACCAGCAGAGACCCCCACTGGCCCCACAGGCAGCTCTATTTCAGCAGACTCAGCAGCAGCAGAGAGGTCCAGCTCAGGGACGAGGACAGACATTCATATTAGCTGTTGAGGAGGAAGCTACTGCGGGCAAGGTCATCGCAGGTACTATTTTAGTAGCTTCATTACCAGCTGTAGCTTTATTTGATTCTGGAGCATCGCATTCATTTATTGCAGCTAGCTTTGTAGCCACCCATAGAGTAGCTACCGTACCCCTTTCGAAGATGAAGAGAATTCTTATGGGAGGTGGAATTATTCCGGTTAGTGACGTCTGTAGATCATGTTCTGTAGTAGTTTGTGGAAGAGAGATGCGAGCTCAATTTCTGATATTTTCTATGCCGGATTATGATGTCATACTTGGTATGGACTGGTTAAGTCAGTACCATGCGACTCTTGATTGCCGACTTGGGCGGGTTATATTTAGACCGCCTGGACATCCAGAATTTGAGTTTCTTCGAGGAGCAGTAGAGCAAGGAGTTCAGCCTACTCTTAGGGTACTATCTGTAGAAGGGGAGACAGGTCACCCAAGAGTCATATCAGAATTTGTGGATGTATTTTCTGATGATCTTCCAGGTTTACCGCTTGATCGGAAAATAGAATTCACAATAGACTTAACTCCAGGAGCAGAGCCTATCACTTTGTCACACCCCAGTCCCAAAAATACGTAGGACTAGGACACGTAGGCATGCCAGCCGCATGGATATGGCAACTCTAATATATGGAAACCAAATCCACACGTACGCTGTATTATGAATATCAATCCACAAGTGGTAAAATATATGTCACAAGTCACAGGGTATAATCTAAATCTCATCCACAGAAAATTAAATATAAATAAATAACCAGCATCTATGAAACTAGATCTCAATAAGAAGTATCTAAGGATGATAGTTGGATGGAAACAAATCTACTACCAACTCGAATATAAGAGCAAATACAAAATAAGTACAACACAATCAAACCCAATATAAGTATAACAGCTATCGATCACGGCTCGAAGAGAAGACATCCACGAAGCATATACAACCATCCAAATCTGCGCTCCTGCAAATACTCAAGAACAGGTACACCTGGCAGCGGATCAGGTCCTCAGAGGGACATAACAAGATACTTAAACACATGCCAATAACGTACTGAAATAAATATCCAATGGGTCGCCTAACCATCTATGTGAATGCAGTTTGAGAACAACTTTCTAGCAAGTGAGCTATGTGGCTGAGAACTGGGATTGGCATGACTCTCTCGGAGAACCAGGGGCCTCAAAGGCATGTCGTCTTTTGAACGGCAGAGGCCCGCCAAGTAGTAAAGGGGTCATCACCGCCCGTATCTCCAGCGGAGCTTCCGGGTTACAGAAAGAAAAGTGTAAAGGAGCTCAAATGCGGTACTTGTTGTTCTCTCCGCCCCATGCTCTAAGCATGTCACATTCATGACACAATTTGGTCCATAGCCTATTCTTAGTACCCTAGCCCAATCCTGCAATCAAACAAGGACAAGGATGGGACCACCGTACTACAATAGGCTATGTCCCTAGACCTCTAATAACTGCTAAGTCTACTAGCATGCAAAGTTTCTAACAGCAGTTATTCCTAACGCACGGCCCATACGTACAGGAGGCCAAACCTGCACGCAAGTCCGTGATCTACATGAGACTCATAACTCGTGTAACAACTGTGTCACGGCCAATGAACCTAATGATGCTACATGATAATGGGGTAGTCTCATGAACAAGGTCAATGTAAATACATAAATAAAAATATACCGCGACGACACCATCGCGCGCATTTTATATAACAGTTAAAATATATGAACTAAGACAGAAAATAAAGATGCATGCAACATATGGAATATGAATAACAGTACAATGGCAAGGTATACTTGCCTGGCAAGAAAGCTGTAATGTACCAATAACCTGCTCCAGAAGTCGCGCAGAACAAATCCAATATCCTATGTACACATAAATATATTACAATAAAATTATTAGTCATTACACAACCATATTTATACTGGACTCAGGGGGTATACTAGGGGTAACACTAGTCATCTAACACGGTAACTTTTGCGTTGAATTACGCGGGGTCACATCTTCAAGTGTTGTACACAATCAGACAATCGACTGACAAGTGTCTAAGCTGTACGTTAAGGTACGCAATGCAGACAATTCTTAAGTTTTTAGGGTCAACATGGTCAAGGGCAAATACAGGATAGTCCACGGTGTCCTAGGGTCGTACAATCTGAATATATATAGTCCTAATTATTATTTAGCATAGTATTTAATTACTTACAATTTATGTACATACCTTATATTTATATATCTCTATATATAACACCCAAATATACATACCAATTGAATACATGTACTAAATATCTATATAAATATATATACCAATGAATAATAGGTGCATACGCGTACATATACGTACACGCATTTGGGTTCACCGACTCAGGGCCTGATGTCAACTAACAGTCAATAAGCAATACTAATATCCTATTGGCACACACACAAACTCACATAACAAGGAAAAGACGGGACAGGTTCATACCTCGGAGTACGTGCACAGTACGACGGTAAGATTAAGACGATGCGATGATGGTGGCGACTATAATGACGATGACGAGGATGGAGACTAGGATGATATGGATGATAATGATGCAGGGTGGTGATGTTAATGGGAATGTGTTTATATTGATGGTGGATTGATGGTGAGATGACGATGGTACGATGCCGATGATGGGATGACGAAGAGGGGATGACGATGAGGGGATGGCGACGTTGTTGGCATGAACGTCGACGAGGATGATGATGAGTTGTGATGATGTTGGGATGATGATACTAATGGTGATGATTGTCACGACCCGCATCCGGAAAATCGGGCATGAGTCGTGGGTACGTCCAGCCTACGCCGCAGAATCGGCGGTAGAACGCTATCTAGGTCAACTATCTAGATAAAATTTTACACAAAAATCGGCCATTACCTCTCCAAAAGGAGGGCAACCACACAATCAATATATAAACCTGTCAAGATCTCAACTCCAAACGGAGGAGCAATATCAAATGATAACCACAATATACTCAATCACGAATCTAAGCACGATAAGATAACACAGAGATCTAACAACTATAAAGTCTAACCAACAATAACTACTACAACAACCACAACATCAAATAATAATACAACAATATCCAAAATAATATACAAACAAGGTCTCAATCTAAAACCGGAGACAAATTCGGTGCTAAAAGCTAATAAAAACAACAACAAAGTCCCAGTGATCCCGGCTACCAACCCGAAAATCACCCCTAAACTAGAGGGTCCCTGTCTGCACCATCGACAGGCTCAGGTCCATAAAACGTCGGACACCAATCCTCCGGATACTCTAAAAAATATGTTCAGTCAGGACTGGAGCAAGTACATCTCTAACAGCAGTTCCATTTAAATGATAAAAACTATAAAACAGTTATAGCAAGTAGCAAGAAGAATGAAGCAAGTATGAAAGAAGAAAATATGTATAACTGGTGCATAAAGGTAAAGATGCATGGATATCAGAGCAAGATAGTAATAACTGCAAGATACAAGAAATCTACACTAAGAGTAAGTCTGTGCACATGAACGTGTAGTGAGTCCAGCATGAAAACATGTAGTGAGTCAAGTCCAGGAACATGTAAGTGAGACAAGTCAAGAAATGCATGAGAGTCCAAACTATAAAGAATGAACTCGGTGTCTTTGAAATACTTGTTTCGACATATAAACGACTAGGGGTAAGTACGGCTCACCGCGCACTGGGTGCGCGGCTGCTATCATTCCAGATTAGACCAGAAGGAGTGATTCCTGATGATGCCAGATAGGAATGTTTACATGTCTACTCGAGTATTTCTCCGCCCCGACTAATACAAGTGGATCCAAGACCCGACACGCAAATCAAGATGAGTCCAGCCTGAACATGAGTGATGCCTGTAGTGATGCCTGTAGGTGATGCCAGTAGTGATTCCAGAATAGAGGCCAGAAATATGTAATGTACGTGTCGCAAGTAAATGAATCCAGAAATACCAGTCAGTGTCTCGTGTTATGCCAGAATAAACAGATGATACTATACTAGAAGCTGAATCATAATAATCATCAGATAATAAAAACTATCAGAGAATGTACTCGCCTGACGTCCTAAGCAACTGGCGATCCGAACTGGTGTCGCAAGGACCTAATACGAAAAGCAAGGTTAAACAGGATTCTAAAGAGTTAAACAGATATAAAATAACTAAAAATAGGCTTCTAGGGTCGTTCTAGGTCAAACGGGTCAAACCGGTGAAATCTGGGTCAAAAAGTTAACTCTGGGTCCAAAAAGTTAACTCTAGGTCAAAACTAGGTCAAAAGTTGACTTTGGCGGTCAACCGAGTCAACTACGGTCAAGTCTGGGTCAAACTAGGGTGCTCCTAAAATTCTAGGTCAAACCGAGGTCATTAAGCTAGAAAACTCACAAACTCGCCTCCTTGAGATACCGGGATACCCTCGGTATCCGATACCTCAACCTAGGCTACGCACCCCGCCTATACCCTCTAAAACCTATGCTAGCACGCGTAAATATATACACATATACGTATAAAAATCACTACAATACTATTCCTAGGCTATTGCTCAAAAACCTCGCTCGAAACCCAATACCTTGGTTATCTCAAGGTATTGAGATACCTCGGTATCTCAAGGTATTGAGGTTTCGCTCTAAAACCCTCTAACTAGCTACCTAGCTATTAATTATGCACCCAGTTATTAATCTAGGCTAGGTAATATAGATACCTATCATATTTATATATATCTAAATAGGTATCTACCTATATACATATATATCCACACATATATATACCCATTACCCATTTACCTTACCAAACATAACATATATATATATATATATATATATATATATATATATATATATATATATATATATATATATATATATATGTATATATATATATTACCTATCAAGATATCTATAGATATATATATATATAAGTATAGGTTAATAGATATCTATCTCTTAGGTAGATATATCTAAGTATCTAGCTATCTACCTATCTATAATCTATAAATCTAACTATCTACCTATTATCTAGGTAACTATCTAACTATCTAATCTATCAAATAACTTATCTAACTAACTATCAATGCATCTATCTAACTACCTATCTAACTATATGTATTTATATCTATACATATAGATATAAATATATATCTAATACCTATCTAGATATCTATATATCTATCTATCTAAGTATCTATCTATCTAAATACCTAGCTATCTAACTATCTATTTATCTTATCTACCTATTTATCTATCTAATGATATTCTATCTATCTAACTTATTATCTATCCATCTATCTATTTAATCTATTTTAGACTTCTATCTATCTATCTATCGCCAACACGCTGCTGCTGCTGCTGCTCTTGCTTGCTGCTGCTGCTGCTGTACCTGTTACTGCTGCTGCTGTGCTCTTATTCCTGCTGCTGCTGCTCCTTCTATTGTTGTTACTGCTGCTCTATGCTACTGCTGCTGCTGATTCTGCTGCTGCTGCAGCTATTCCTGCTGCTGCTGCACAGTCCAGTCCCCCCCCTCTCAACACACATACACACACACCTATATATATATATCACTATATATATATATCTATATATATATACATACATATATATAACTCTATAGATATATATATACATACTAACTAACATATATACTAATACCTATATACCAACACACACTAACATATATATCTACATTACACACAAACACAAGCACACACATATATCTACATATATATATAAACACACATATATCTATATACATCTATACATATACACTCTCACACATACATATATATATCCTCACACACTCTCACACTCACACACCCTCACACACACACTCTCGCACACACTAGCACACACTCTCACAAACACACAACCACACACACAAACACTCCTACATATATATAAATATATATACATATATACACACTCACTCAAACTCATATATATATATATATAGGCACTCACTCACACTCACACACACTCACCTACGTACTAGTACACACTCACACAAGCACTCACTAACACACTCACAAACACACTCACACAAGCACTCCCTAACACGCTCACAAACACATAACCACACATATATATATATAAATATATATATAAAAACACACACATAATATATATATACACATATATATAAACAAACACAACACAACGCACACCACGCCCACCAACGCACGTCCAACGACCCCGACACGCCCAAACACCTAAAAATATATAAAATATAACTCGAAAACTCTAGCACACACTCCCCGATACTAACCCAACGCGCGCACAAGCCCGAAACGAGGAACCCAAGTCGAAATGGCCGTTCGGTCATTTCGACGAACACGTGGTGCGCGACTCGGAAAACCTCCTAAACGCACACCAAACGAACTCTAAATCGGCCCAAAATTTATCCACGCGTCCTAAACGATGTCTAGATCCTAGAAAATGCGCTCCCGCATCGATTCTAGGCCCGTGGCGGAAACTGTAAGCCCCTGATTTTTCAAAAATATTAAAATTAGGATTTTTCATAATTTTCTGGAATTTTCTGGGAATTTTCTGTAATTAAAATCAGGGTTTTAAAATATTACCTAATTTTTAATTGATAATAAACAACATTAAAATATTGTGAAAATATTATTTTTGGGTGTAAAATGGAAAACTGGACTTAGGGTAATTTTTCTGGAATTTATCGGGCCCCGGACCTAATTTTAAATCACCTAAAACTATTTAATTAATTAATTAATTGTTATTATTATTATTAATTATTATTATTATTATTATTTTTATTTTTATTATTTTTATTATTATTTATATTTAATTCCGGCCCAGCCCACCATTCCAGCCCGGCCCAGCCCATTGGGCCCGAGCCCATCCGTCTAGCGGGTCGGGTCGGGTCCGCTTGAACCCGACCCGCCCGGACCCGACTGACCCGTTCCCCTTCTCCCCGCAGCCCGCGCATCCGCCGCCAAGTCCGCCGCGCCCGGCCGTTCCGCACGCCGCTGCGAGCGCCGTGCCATGGCCGCCACGACCCCGCAACCGCCGGCCGACCTCCCCTCTCTCCTCCCTCTCCCTCCCCTATATTAAACCCTTCAACCCCCCCCCTCCGGCCACCACGACCCCGCCGGCTCACCCCCTCTGCTCCGACGCTCCTCCGCTCCCCCGCGTCGCCAGCAGCCGACCCCGCAGTAGACAACAGCGGCCGCCCCAACCGTCCCCGGCCGCCGTGCCCGCGCCGCCGCCTCCGCCAGCAACGCCGGCGCCGCCCTCGGCCTCCCCTGCAGCGGCGCCGCCCTCCTCCGCCGCCCAAGCTGCCGCCTACGGCCGGATTCCCTGAACCCTAACCCTAATTCGATCTGCGTGTCCGACACGAGTCGGACACGATTTTTCTCGGTTTTTCGGGTCCCGTTCAGGTGCGTATATCTTTTTGCTCGTAGCTCCGTTTTCAATTCCGTAAATTGCGTTGTGAAGCCTGTATGATCCTCTCGGTGCCCGGACAAACTGTTCGGGACATTGCGTCCTGTGGTGATCGTACACCGCGATCCAAAAACAGGACAAACCCAAACCCTATTTTACCCCGGAACCGAGTATGCCCCGCCAAACGGGACGACTTGGTCGCGCGCGGTCTTCACAGATACGTGCGTCCCGTCGATACAGACGTGTGGGAATTCGCGGAAGCTGATTCGGGGGTGCGTGCACCCCGGAATCAACGCGTATCCGCGGACATCGCCCCGTATCTGCCTTTTCTGCAATTTGACCTAACTTTGTGTACACACGTCGGATCGAGACGAAACTTACGCCATCGGACTTGTAGCGATACGCTGGTCCTGTGGGTCAAGTTTGGTTCGATTCTGAGAACGTTGACGAAATCGCGTGTCGTGGGCCCCATAGGCCCTGCTCGACGGGCGATTTTGTGAACGGCTCATCGGAATTCAATTCTGAAAGTTCTGTTGGGTTCGTATCAGCGTTTCTGACCTGTTGACACTGAGTTTGGTGAATTTGGAGACCTTTGACCCTGACACGCTTTTCGGTGCAAAGCAGGCCCACCGGCGGACCCCGTTTTGACCCGAAACTGTCGTTTTTGTCCTTGTCTCCAAATCGGACCCAAGGACAGGCATTTCTAGCTATTTGACATCTTCTGAGCGTGATGGTAATGTCTATTTCAGCTTTTGGACTCATCTCTGGAAAACTTCCCCGAGACACAAAACTATAATTGGATTCAAACAACAGGCAAGTACCTGCACTTCAAGTTTAACCTTTATATTGTGATAAATAAATTTCCTGCTTTATAGTACCATTGATGATTATATGTAGAGTTAGAACACTAGATTTCATGTCTTGAATAATGTATTTCATGTCTTGCTTTTCATGTCGGGTAGGAGAATACTAGGAGGCATGTAGTTTACCTTTCCCCTTGTCGTGACTGCTAGCTGTTGGTACGCGACTGTACCATCAGCCTTATTCCTGATTGTTCCTGACTGCTAGTCGTCTATGACGGCCTTAATAGCCTTATAAACCCCTACATGCCAACTATGTATTCTAAATACACAAGTTCACGCACATAGTTTTTGTCGTGTTGCAGTTCTTGTTGTCTTGTTACAGCTACATTTCCTGTCACTTTTATTCCTGTTTTACTCATTTCTGGTTTATAGCAATTAATCATATTTTACTTCTAGTCCTGATTTATAGCATTAACTCTCAGTTAATCTTTACTAATTGTTATACATACTCTGATCATGATGCTTAGTCAGTTATTTTCTCCCTGTCACAAATATTTAGTTTAAATCTTGTTGTGCATTGTGTACTTTGCTCCTTTCCTGACTGGATCCGTTGTTTAGGCGATGATGAGAACCTTGCCCCCACCTATTATGGCCCCTATGAGACAGCAGGTGATACAGTTGCAGAGTCGGTTCCCACCCAGGAGACTACTCCTTCAGAGTAGTTAGCATTTAGCTATTTGTTTTCCTTTCATCTTAGTAATCGGGTTTGTCCCCGATTTAATTTTTGGTTTTGTAATAAACTCTGGATCTGTTGTCACATACAGTTTATGAAATCTTAGCATTCTTTTTCTGCTATTTTTCTTGCCTATTTAATTATTGTGAATGAGCTAGATTTATTACCTGTGATTATGCCCTAGACAGCGTACTACCGCCGACTCTGCGGCGTAGGCTGGACGTACCCACGTGCTCGTGCCCGAATATCCGGGTGCGGGTCGTGACACGTTTTTGTGGTGGCCCATGCAGGTCAAACGACTAAATTGTTCGGTTTTAACTTAGGGACCGAACAGGCCTGCAATAAGATTAAGGATTCTAGGAAAAGCTCATTCACAGTATAGGGTCCTTATTTCAATTCTTAATATCACTTCTGATCAATTTTTCCTATCGCCCTTGATTTCCAAGTAATCTATTCTGAACTCCCTATCCCTTCATCTTTCAGAATGGTCCAGACAAGGAACACAGTAGGAGGCACATCAGAACCAGCTGAGCAGAATGTGCCCGAAACTCTTGCACTCCCGCCGCCTCCATCTGTTCCGGCAGTTACTCTGGATGGGGCACAGCTACTCGGAGTGTTCCAGGGACTAGTGGAATCCCAGAAAGAACAGACTGCACTTCTACGGACCAGCCTCTCATAAGCTATTAAGTCCCAGGAGTCGCCACTCAAGAGGCCAGGGAGTGCCAAAGACTTCAAAAACCTCAGACCCTTGGAATTCTACGGAACTGAGGGCATTCTCTATGCCGATGAGTGGATAGAGAACGTCGAGAGACTCCTGAAGACTGCTCGGGTTCCTGATGATCTCAAAGTGGAGTCTGCAAGCCTGCAACTGTTCGATATAGCTCGGACCTGGTTTAGAGACGAACCTCAACTATCTGCTCCTGACCTCACCTGGGAGGACTTCAAGAGACTGTTCAAGGAGAAATTCTACCCCGAAGTGGCTCGGGAAGCTCTCGAAAGTCAATTCGAGAGACTGGAACAAGGTAACCTATCTGTAGATGAGTATACTGCTGAATTTAGCAGGTTAAGCCACTTTGCGGAGTACATGGTTCGTACCCCGGAGGACAGAGCCCGTAGATTCAAGAAGGGGCTGTCTCCGGATATTCGCCTTGCTGTCACCACCAGCCGAGCTCGCACCTATGAGGAAATCTTGAACGTGGCACAAGGCGTTGAGAGAGACATGGGGCATAAACTAAAGCGAGAGAGAGATGCCAGAAATACGGGACCCAACAAACGCCCTTTTAAACAACAACAACAGCAGAGGTCCCCGCAGCAAACCCAGCGTCCTCTCCCTCGAGCCACAGCACCCCAACACCAAGCTCAAGGACAGAATCAACGAGTTCCCACTTGTGGCTTTTGTCAAAAACAAGGTCACACCTGGCAAGTTTGTAGGAAGAGACTGGGTGCCTGTCTATATTGTGGATCAACAGAACATCAAGTGAGGAACTGCCCCACTGCTCCAGGACGCGGACAAGCTTACGTGATGACCGTGGAGAATACGCAAACTCTGGAAGCAGCTAATGTGCGTAAGTGATTCGTAGATACCTTTTCTAGTATTGTTTAGCTCATGCCTATTGGTTCGTGACCTCAGCCCCAACCTAGTAATTTTGAACTTGCTAAATACCTGGTATGCTTTTAAATTTGATAACTGTTTTAGAGGATTTTGCTAATGTGCTTATCTTGTGTTATTTTGTGAACTTCAATAATTTGCACCTCCTTTTCATCATCATCTAGCGCACTTAATTTTGCTGAACTTGACTTATGCTGCTATTTTATAGCCTAGTTTTGCAAGCTTACCCTTTATCGGGCTTGTTCATGACACATGTATTATTGAGGCCTGATCAACCCCACTAATACAAGTGTCTACTCAGAATCAGTGTACTACGGTCTGATCAACCTTAGTGCATTTTGATTCGTACTTCGCACGACTACTTTACGTGGATTAAGATATATAGTTGACTAGTATACTTGCCCCTAAATACGTCTGAGCATATCGTATCAGTTATATAACTGTACTAATACGAGCATGCGAATAAATGATTACCAGAATAGAATCTTAATCCATAACCGCCTGACCATTCCCATTAGAATTCTTTAAACGCCTTGATCCCTATACCTCTGTTCTACCACCTCGCCCTTAAACTCTTTATTATTGATCCTCACCTTCCCTTACTTCGGAAGGACAGAATCCTGTGTTTGGTATAAGTTTGATTTATAGTGCTAGATGATAACCCTTTATGACTAAGGCAATACCCTAGGTGATGTGTTCTGTGTTGCAGACTTAAAGATTCAATACCATGATTTATTAAGTTGGACCTAGCTTTACTAGTTGTACAGCCTTAGAGGATATATGGGTAAAATTATAAGTTGGGTAGCGACCGCAATGTTCACCTGAGAGAAAACCGTTGGACTGTAATCAAGTGAGATTGGACAGAGAGAACCCTGCCATATTTTTAAATTTTGAGGACAAAATTTTATAAGTTGGGTAGATTGTAAGCCCCTGATTTTTCAAAAATATTAAAATTGGGATTTCTCACAATTTTCTGGAATTTTCTGGGAATTTTCTGTAATTAAAATAAGGGTTTTAAAATATTACCTAATTTTTAATTGATAATAAACAACATTAAAATATTGTGAAAATATTATTTTGGGTGTAAAATGGAAAACTGGACTTAGGGTAATTTTTCTGGAATTTATCGGACCCCGGACCTAATTTTAAATCACCTAAAACTATTTAATTAATTAATTAATTATTATTATTATTAATTATTATTATTATTTTTATTTTTATTATTGTTATTATTATTTATATTTAATTCCGGCCCAGCCCAACATTCCAGCCCGGCCCAGCCCATTGGGCCCGAGCCCATCCGTCTAGCGGGTCGGGTCGGGTCCGCTTGAACCCGACCCGCCCGGACCCGACTGACCCGTTCCCCTTCTCCCCGCAGCCCGCGCATCCGCCGCCGAGTCCGCCGCGCCCGGCCGTTCCGCACGCCGCTGCGAGCGTCGTGCCATGGCCGCCACGACCCCGCAACCGCCGGCCGACCTCCCCTCTCTCCTCCCTCTCCCTCCCCTATATTAAACCCTTCAACCCCCCCTCCGGCCACCACGACCCCGCCGGCTCACCCCCTCTGCTCCGCCGCTCCTCCGCTCCGCCGAGTCGTCAGCCACCGGCGCCGCCCGCTGCAGCCCCCGCCGTTCCCGCCCAGCTCCGCCGCTGCTTCGCCAGCAGCCGACCCCGCAGTAGACAGCAGCGGCCGTCCCAACCGTCCCCGGCCGCCATGCCCGCGCCGCCGCCTCCGCCAGCAACGCCCGCGCCGCCGCCTCCCTCCTCCGCCGTCCAAGCTGCCGCCTACGGCCGGATTCCCTGAACACTAACCCTAGTTCGATCCGCGTGTCCGACACGAGTCGGACACAATTTTCCCCGGTTTTTCGGGTCCCGTTCAGGTGCGTATATCTTTTTGCTCGTAGCTCCGTTTTCAATTCCGTAAATTGCGTTGTGAAGCCTGTATGACCCTCTCGGTGCCCGGACAAACTGTTCGGGACATCGCGTCCTGTGGTGATCGCACACCGCGATCCAAAAATAGGACAAACCCAAACCCTGTTTTACCCCGGAACCGAGTATGCCCCGCCAAACGGGACGACTTGGTCGCGCGCGGTCTTCACAGATACGTGCACCCCGTCGATACAGACGTGTGGGAATTCGCGGAAGCTGATTCGGGGGTGCGTGCACCCCGAAATCAACGCGTATCCGCGGACATCGCCCCGTATCCGCCTTTTCTGCAATTTGACCTAACTTTGTGTACACACGTCGGATCGAGACAAAACTTGTGCCATCGGACTCGTAGCGATACGCTGGTCCTGTGGGTCAAGTTTGGTTCGATTCTGAGAACGTTGACAAAATTGCGTGTCGTGGGCCCCACAGGCCCTGCTCGACGGGCGATTTTGTGAACGGCTCATCGGAATTCAATTCTGAAAGTTCTGTTGGGTTCGTATCAGCATTTCTGACCTGTTGACACTGAGTTTGGTGAATTTGGAGACCTTTGACCCTGACACCCTTTTCGGTGCAAAGCGGGGGGCCCACCGGCGGACCCCGTTTTGACCCGAAACTGCCGTTTTTGCCCTTGTCTCCAAATCGTACCCAAGGACAGGCATTTCTAGCTATTTGATATCTTCTGAGCGTGATGGTAATGTCTATTTCAGCTTTTGAACTCATCTCTGGAAAACTTCCCCGAGACACAAAACTATAATTGGATTCAAACAACAGGCAAGTACCTGCACTTCAAATTTAACCTTTATATTGTGATAAATAAATTCCTTGCTTTATAGTACCATTGATGATTATATGTAGAGTTAGAACACTAGATTTCATGTCTTGAATAATGTATTTCATGTCTTGCTTTTCATGTCGGATGGGAGAATACTAGGAGGCATGTAGTTTACCTTTCCCCTTGTCGTGACTGCTAGCTGTTGGTACGCGACTGTACCATCAGCCTTATTCCTGATTATTCCTGACTACTAGTCGTCTATGACGGCCTTAATAGCCTTATAAACCCCTACATGCCAACTATGTTTTGGGTTTCGGGGTCCAAAAACACTCAAACTAACTCCAAATCTCTCCCACTAACCTCCAAAAAATAAAATAATAAATCTAAGCCCCAAAATAATTCTCACAAGGCTGTGGGCTAGGTCGGACATGGGTCCACTAGGGTCTGACATGGGTCCAGGCTAGCCAAAATCCTAAAACAATCAAATAAAAAATAATCCAATCACTAATTAATTATAAATACAATTAATTAAAAATAATACACAATTAACTAAATTAAAAATAAAAAAAATACCCGGCTCTGGAAATGGGGTGGTGACAAGCCTATCCTCCTTAGAAAATTTCGTCCTCGAAATTTAAAGTCAATCACACTCTCTCTAGGTCAAACCCCCAACAATCACAGTCAAGAAATTCTACCTAAACAACATACAAGATCAGGGTCCTACTGGTCGTGTTATTACAGTCTCAATCGGGGTCACTACACTATCTACCATAGCACAAAGAAAATCTAACAGGTACTAATGAAGCACACCACAGGAATGGAAAAGGACAGGAAGAAGAAACAAGAGACAGACCTGCTAACCCGACATCCGTAGCATCGGCCTCCTCGACCGTCAACGCATAAGCCCTGCCCTGCTGGGGTGTATCCCTCTGCTGGTGCGGGGCATGATGCTGTGCCACAGATGGCCTAGCTCCAACTCTCTGATCCTGTGCTCCACCCAATGGAGGTGCAGTAGGGCAATCTCGCATCTGGTGAGCAGCGGATCCACAGAACAAACATACCTTCATCCTCCTCCTACAAACATCCCAAGTGTGTCCTGCCTTCCTGCAGTAGGCACAAGTGGGCACCCTCTGATCCTGACCCTGCTGTGCTGCCTTCTGCACATAGGGACGCTTAGCTGGTCCCGCACTACCACTGGCACTGCCTGAATCATCCCTGCCTCTCTTAGACTTGAGCTCCAAGTCATCCTCTGCTCTCTGAGCATCTCCTACTATCTGCTCAAAAGTCGCCTCGCGGTCGCTCCTGGTCAAAGACTTGACCGCTATAACCAAGCCCTTGCGAAACTTCCTCGCCTTGGCTGCCTCACTCAAGCCATCCACAAATCTGCCCAGACGGCAGAACTCTGCTGCGTACTCATCCACCGTCATGCTCCCCTGGACGAGTGCCTCAAAATGGCTCTCCAAAGCACTGAGAGCCACATCTGAGAAAAACTTCTCCTTGAAAAGCCTCTTGAAAGCCTCCCAAGTAAGCCCTGGCGCTGCGATCCTCGTATCAGTGCGATACCACGTCAAAGCAAGGTCGAACATCTGACTGCCCGCTGCCTCTATCTGTATGCTGTCTGGAATCTGTGACAGTCTGAAGATGCCCTCAATCTGCTCTATCCAGTCATCCGCGTACAGAATCCCTTCTATACCACGGAACTCCTTGGGCCGCATCCTCTGAAAATCAATGATACTACCTGGCCTCGGATGCTGAATCTGATCTGCCTGTGGCTGAATCTGTGCCACCCTATCCACTGCTGTCATGGCCACCTGGTGGGCGTTCTCAATGCCCAGCCTCATCACATCCACCTGACGGTGCTGCGTGTCCATCATCTCCCTGAAGAACGCAAACAACTGCACGGCATCTACTGGAGCAGGAAGTGGTGGAGGAACCACCGGAACGACTGGGGTAGTCCTCGGATCGACAGGTGAAGGAGGATCCCCGAGAGAAGCAGATGCTCCCTCAACCGCAGGAGTGGTGAGTGGAGCGGTAGCAGCTGCCTGAATACGAGTCGGACGAGAGGTAGCAGACCTCTCAGTGACAACTGCTGGGGCGGTACGACGAGATCGTATCTTCGGAGGCATCCTGAACACAGATCAAAAGATGTCAATACGGCGCAAGATACGATATCATCAAAGAAGGACAGTAATATTTCGAAAGAAGCAATTTCAGAATAATTTGATTAGAATTGTTCCTAGTCGTGATTAAGTACACTCTCATCCTAGATCCTAGATCCTATAGCAGGCTCGCAGCAGTACAACTAAGTTGTTGTACCACCACGACATCGTACTAATTGCGAATCGAGACCTGCATGGGCCCGCCACCAAAAATGTGTCACGACCCGCACCCAGAAAATCGGGCATGAGTCGTGGGTACGTCCAGCCTACGCCGCAGAATCGGCGGTAGAACGCTGTCTAGGTCAACTATCTAGATAAAATTTCACACAAAAATAGGCCATGACCTCTCCAAAAGGAGGGCAACCACACAATCAATATATAAACCTGTCAAGATTTCAACTCCAAATGGAGGATCAATATCAAATGATAACCACAATATACTCAATCACGAATCTAAGCACGATAAGATAACACAGAGATCTAACAACTATAAAGTCTAACCAACAACAACTACTACAACAACCACAACATCAAATAATAATACAACAATATCCAAAATAATATACAAACAAGGTCTCAATCTAAAACCGGAGACAAATCTGGTGCTAAAAGCTAATAAAAACAACAACAAAGTCCCAGTGATCCCGGCTACCAACCCGGAAATTACCCCTAAACTAGAGGGTCCCTGTCTGCACCATCGACAGGCTCAGGTCCATAAAACGTCGGACACCAATCCTTCGGATACTCTAAAAAATATGTCCAGTCAGGACTGGAGCAAGTACATCTCTAACAGCAGTTCCATTTAAATGATAAAAACTATAAAACAGTTATAGCAAGTAGCAAGAAGAATGAAGCAAGTATGAAACAAGAAAATATGTATAACTGGTGCATAAAGGTAAAGAAGCATGGATATCAGAGCAAGATAGTAATAACTGCAAGATACAAGAAATCTACACTAAGAGTAAGTCTGTGCACATGAACGTATAGTGAGTCCAGCATGAAAAACATGTAGTGAGTCAAGTCCAGGAACATGTAAGTGAGACAAGTCAAGAAATGCATGAGAGTTCAGACTATAAAGAATGAACTCGGTGTCTTTGAAATACTTGTTTCGACATGTAAACGGCTAGGGGTAAGTACGGCTCACCGCGCACTGGGTGCGCGGCTGCTATCATTCCAGATTAGACCAGAGGGAGTGATTCCTGATGATGCCAGATAGGAATGTTTACATGTCTACTCGAGTATTTCCCCGCCCCGACTAATACAAGTGGATCCAAGACCCGACACGCAAATCAAGATGAGTCCAGCCTGAACATGAGTGATACCTGTAGTGATGCCTGTAGGTGATGCCAGTAGTGATTCCAGAATAGAGGCCACAAACATGTAATGTACGTGTCACAAGTAAATAAATCCAGAAATATCAGTCAGTGTCTTGTGTTGTGCCAGAATAATCAGATGATACTATACTAGAAGCTGAATCATAATAATCATCAGATAATAAAAACTATCAGAGAATGTACTCGCCTGACGTCCTGAGCAACTGGCGATCCGAACTGGTGTCGCAAGGACCTAATACGAAAAGCAAGATTAAACAGGATTCTAAAGAGTTAAACAGATATAAAATAACTAAAAATAGGCTTCTAGGGTCGTTCTAGGTCAAACGGGTCAAACCGGTGAAATCTGGGTCAAAAAGTCAACTATGGGTCCAAAAAGTCAACTCTAGGTCAAAACTAGATCAAAAGTTGACTTTGGCGGTCAACCGAGTCAACTACGGTCAAGTCTGGGTCAAACTAGGGTGCTCCTGAAATTCTAGGTCAAACCGAGGTCATTAAGCTAGAAAACTCACAAACTCGCCTCCTTGAGATACCGGGATACCCTCGGTATCCGATACCTCAACCTAGGCTACGCACCCCGCCTATACCCTCTAAAACCTATGCTAGCACGCGTAAATATATACACATATACGTATAAAAATTACTCCAATACTATTCCTAGGCTATTGCTCAAAAACCTCGCTCGAAACCCAATACCTTGGTTATCTCAAGGTATTGAGATACCTCGGTATCTCAAGGTATTGAGGTTTCGCTCTAAAACCCTCTAACTAGCTACCTAGCTATTAATTATGCACCTAGTTATTAATCTAGGCTAGGTAATATAGATACCTATCATATTTATATATATCTAAATAGGTATCTACCTATATACATATATATCCACACATATATATACCCATTACCCATTTACCTTACCAAACATAACATATATATATATATATGTATATATATATATTACCTATCAAGATATCTATAGATATATATATATAAGTATATGTATATAGATATCTATCTCTTAGGTAGATATATCTAAGTATCTAGCTATCTACCTATCTATAATCTATAAATCTAACTATCTACCTATTATCTAGGTAACTATCTAACTATCTAATCTATCTAATAACTTATCTAACTAAGTATCAATGCATCTATCTAACTACCTATCTAACTATATGTATTTATATCTATACATATAGATATAAATATATATCTAATACCTATCTAGATATCTATATATCTATCTATCTAAATACCTAGCTATCTAACTATCTATTTATCTTATCTACCTATTTATCTATCTAATGATATATCTATCTATCTAACATATTATCTATCCATCTATCTATTTAATCTATCTTAGACTTCTATCTATCTATCTATCGCCAACACGCTGCTGCTGCTCTTGCTTGCTGATGCTGCTGCTGTACCTGTTACTGCTGCTGCTGTGCTCTTATTCCTGCTGCTGCTGCTCCTTCTACTGCTGTTACTGCTGCTCTATGCTACTGCTGCTGCTGATTCTGCTGCTGCTGCAGCTATTCCTGCTGCTGCTGCACAGTCCAGTCCCCCCCTCTCAACACACATACACACACACCTATATATATATCACTATATATATATATATCTATATATATACATACATATATATAACTCTATAGATATATATATATACATACTAACTAACATATATACTAATACCTATATACCAACACACACTAACATATATATCTACACACACACACAAACACAAGCACACACATATATCTATCTATATATATATAAACACACATATATCTATATACATCTATACATATACACTCTCACACACATACATATATATATCCTCGCACACTCTCACACTCACACACCCTCACACACACACTCTCGCACACACTAGCACACACTCTCACAAACACACAACCACACACACAAACACTCCTACATATATATAAATATATATACATATATACACACTCACTCAAACTCATATATATATATAGGCACTCACACACACTCACCTACGCACTAGCACACACTCACACAAGCACTCACTAACACACTCACAAACACACTCACACAAGCACTCCCTAACACGCTCATAAACACATAACCACACATATATATATAAATATATATATAAAAACACACACACAATATATATATACACATATATATAAACAAACACAACACAACGCACACCACGCCCACAACGCCCACCAACGCACGCCCAACGACCCCGACACGCCCAAACACCTAAAAATATATAAAATATAACTCGAAAACTTTAGCACACACTCCCCGATACTAACCCAACGCGCGCACAAGCCCAAAACGAGGAACCCAAGTCGAAATGGCCGTTCGGTCATTTCGACGAACACGTGGTGCGCGGCTCGGAAAACCTCCTGAAACGCACACCAAACGAACTCAGAATCGGCCCAAAATTTACCCACGCATCCTAAACGATGTCTAGATCCTAAAAAATGTGCTCCCGCATCGATTCTAGGCCTGTGGCAGAAACGCACACGCACTTAGAATCGGCGACGACGAAAAGCCCCAAATTCGCCCGAAACACCCGTTTCTCCGCGACGCGGCTTCCCGTGTCCGAACGGAGACACGCACTCACCCTCAAGACACCCGACAATGTCTACCTAGGTCCATCTAACCTAGGACATCACCCAAAATTGGGCCAAATTCGGATTCCACCCGAAATTGACACAAAACCTAATGTTAAAGTCTCCAAACCCAACCAAACTAGTTCCAACTTCCTCCCACGGGTAGCCTAAGGGTCTAGGAAGGTTCTAAAATATTAATTACACTATAAAAAAGTAATTATAAGGGAAAAATTAGGGTTTACCTCTTGGGAGTTGGAATCCCAAGCCAAAGTCTCAAAAATGCTCTAAATCCTCCAATCCAAGCTTCCAAGCCTCAAATCCAAGCTCCAACACAAAATCTAGGCTCTACCCACCTAGGTTGGGGAAGAATGTAAGGTTAGGGTTCAAGTAAGAAGAAGAAATGGAAAGAGGAAGGAAGAAAAATAAGAAAACTTACTTTGGAAGAAGGAAGAAAGAAGAAAGAAGAAGTGGAGAAGAAGGAGAAGTGAAGAAGAAGAAGAAATGGGATGGGGGCTGCTGTGATCGGGTGAGGGGGCTGGAAATAGGGCCGGCCATGTGAAAATATAGGTTCCACAAGTTGGCAAATGTCCAAAATGCCCTCCCGTAACTCGGTTTTGGGTTTCGGGGTCCAAAAACACTCAAACTAACTCCAAATCTCTCCCACTAACCTCCTAAAAATAAAATAATAAATCTAAGCCCCAAAATAATTCTCACAAGGGTGTGGGCTAGGTCGGACATGGGTCCACTAGGGTCTGACATGGGTCCAGGCTAGCCAAAATTCTAAAATAATCAAATAAAAAATAATGCAATCACTAATTAATTATAAATACAATTAATTAAAAATAATGCACAATTAACTAAATTAAAAATAAAAAAAATACCCGGCTCTGGAAATGGGGTGGTGACAATGATGATGATGGTGAACCACGATGGCGATTCCAGCCTGCTGACCGGAGCCCGGCCAGGGGGAGAGGAGATCCGACCAGGGGAGCTGTTCCGGCGAGTCAGGCCAAGGAGGGGGACAGGGCAGAGCTTCTCCGGCAAGGAAGAGAGGCTGTGTTCGAGAAGGAGGAGTAGGGAATGGTGGTGGTGGTGATAATGTATGGTGGTTGTGATGATGATGAATATGAGGATGACCGGAGTTCACTGTTCCGGCCATGCTCAGGCGGCCGAGGAGGGACTGGGAGGAAGAAGGACAGGGAAGGGGGAGGACCCGGTCGAGCTATCGATAGGGTGGCCGGAATATACAACGAGGTCGGCCGTGCTTCAGGCGAGCGGGTTCTGTCGTCGCGGGGAGGTGGTCGAGGTGATCTCCGGCGAGAGAGAGAGGCGACTCGGGGACGATGGTAGACTCGACGGTGGGGTTGAGATGGTGGCGGTGGCTGATGACTCTCAGGCGGAGGGGAGCAGCGGGGTCTGTGCAGGGTGTTCTCCGGCGGCTTGGGGATGACCGGGTTGCTCGGCTCGGCGAGGGAAGGTTCAGCAATGGTCGGGGCAGCTCTTGAGCAGTCGGGCCTCCAGCGAGATTGCTCGATTGCTCAGGCGGAGGGGGTCTGCCCGGCGCTGCTCGGTGCAGTCGGATCGGCGAGGTCGATCCAGGCGGGGAGGAGAAGACGTGGGGGGAGCAGCCGTGGTTGGGAAGTCCTCAGGCGAGGCTCAGGGTCGGCTTCTTGCTGCTTAGGGAGAAGACGGTGGGGTCAAGGGCTGGGCAGATAACGAATTCTAAGTTCGATGCCCATTTCTTCTAACTCCCTTCGTAACCTGCGATCGACGGACAGAGATCCCGCAAAGACCCGACTCAACGCATCTGCTACCACATTTCCCTTACCATGTGTGTAGTCTATCGTCAAATCGTAATCCTTTATCAATTCTAGCCAGCGCCGCTGTCGGAGGTTCAGATCTGCTTGGGTGAACAAGTACTTTAAACTTTTGTGGTCGGTATAGATTTGGTAAGGCACTCCATAAAGGTAGTGTCGCCACAATTTCAACCCGAACATAATTGCTGCCAGTTCCAGATCATGCGTAGGATAATTCTTCTCGTGCTTTCTCAGCTGTCTGGATGCATTGGCTATCACTCTGTCTCGCTGTATAAGTACACACCCTAAGCCCTGACCTGAAGCGTCACTGAAGATTTGGAATCCCGAAGTCTCGTCCGGCAATGCAAGTAACGGGACAGAAGTGAGACGCTGCTTTAACTCGGCAAACGATGCTTCGCAGTCGGCGGACCACTCAAATACGACTCCCTTCTGAGTGAGGCAAGTCAGAGGCGAGGCAAGCTTGGAAAAATCCTTTACGAACCGTCTGTAGTATCCTGCTAACCCGAGAAAGCTTCAAATTTTACTAACGGATGTAGGTCGTTTCCACTCGACAATGGCCTCTACCTTCTTCGGATCAACTGAAATGCCTCCCACAGAAATGTTATGCCCTAGGAACGATACACTGCTTAGCCAAAATTTGCACTTACTCAGCTTCGCATACAACTTGTTGTCTCGAAGGGTTTGTAGCACGGTCCGCAAGTGCTCTGCATGCTCCGCTCCATCCTTCGAATACACCAAGATATCATCAATGAACACTACTACAAATCGATCGAGGTACGGCCGGAACACTTGGTTCATCAAACCCATAAAGGCAGCAGGGGCATTCGTCAAACCGAATGGCATTACTAAAAACTCATAGTGGCCGTAGTGAGTGCGAAAGGCTGACTTCGGCACGTCGTCCGGCTTAATTTTGAGCTGATGATAACCCGAACGGAGATCGATTTTCAAGAACACTGTTGCAGCTTGTAACTGATCAAAGAGATCATCTATCCGGGGAAGGGGATATTTGTTCCGAACAGTAGCTTTGTTTAATTCTCGATAGTCGATGCAGAGTCGCATCGAACCATCCTTCTTCTTAACGAACAGTACCGGTGCCCCCCACGAAGACACACTAGGCCAGATGTACCCACGATCAAGCAATTCTTGTAGCTGAATTTTCAACTCTTTTAGTTCTGCCGAAGCCATTCGATACAGAGGTTTGGAAATGGGTTGGGTTCCTGGAAATGTGTCGATGGTGAACTCTGTCTCTCGATCGGGCGGCATACCAGGCAACTCGTCGGGGAACACATCAGGAAAATCCGCCACAACGGGAATGGACTCAACGTTTGCGCAATCTAGCCGAGTGTCTCGAACGGAAGCCAAGTACCCTACGCAGCCGAAGTGAATCATCCGTCGAGCAGACATCGCTGATATCACCATGCAGGCATTCGACGCTTCTAACTGTGGACTGCACGAATAGCAAAATTCGATCTCGCCAGGAAGATAAAACACGACTTTCTTCTCCGCAGAATCGATAGTAGCAAAACAAGCGCCAAGCCAATCCATTCCCAGAATAATGTCGTAGTCCCCTATGTCTAGGACTATCGCATCAAGTGACAATTTTCTTCCCCCGATACAAATGTAGCCGTCACGACAAACTGAATCTGCAGGCAAGCTTGTGCCTGACGGTGTACTGACGCTAAGCCTTAGGCCTAACGGGGTTTGAATGAATTTGTGTTCGCTAGCAAAGTTTGTTGACACAAAACTATATGTTGCACCAGAATCAAACAATACTCGAGCAGGTACATCATTAAATAGTAATATACCTGACACCGTCGTGTTTGATGCGAGTGCCTCATCCCAAGTCAGAGCATAGACTCGGCCTTGAGCGTTCTGCTGTGTCGTCTGATTTGCTCGAGGTACTTGCGCCTGGTCCTGAGACGTACGATTTTGTTGTTGTTGGTTAGGTCCACCCGCCCGACAGTTCACTGCCATATACCCCTGACGACCGCACTTAAAGCACGATCCGTTGAATACTCGACAGTTCTGAGCGATGTGTCCAGTACGATTACATCGGTGACAAATAAGCTCGCCACCCTTACCCTGATTTGCACCCTTGTTATCGCCGTTATTGGAGCGCTTATGCGCATTGTTACCCCATGTGTTGCTAGGACGCTTGTGATTGAGATTTTGTACAGCGTCGGTACGAACTGGTGGGTACTGCGATTCAAGGGAGAGGGCATGGTTTAAGGACTCACGCATGGTGCTGTATTGCGAGACGACGACGTGAGCACGAATTGAAGGTCGCAGTCCTATCTCAAATCTTCGTGCACGTGTCTCTGCATCACTAATATGAGACTTAGCAAACTTAGCGAGTCTGTTGAATTCTGAAGCATATTGTCGTACGGACATGTCCCCCTGCTGTAGATGGGTAAACTCGTCTTCCTTCTCGCGGCGGACGGCGGGTGGAAGATACTCCTCTTCGAAGGCCTTACGGAACACTGACCAAGAGATAATCGTTGTGCCCCCTTCGCTCAATAAAGCTTGTTTGTGTATATCCCACCAATCATGGGCGTTTAAACGGAGCTGAAGTTGGGCACAAGCAACTCTCCTGGTTTCGTCCATACGGAGCACTTCAAAGTGGTCTTCTAACTCGACCAGCCAGTCCAACGCCACGGAAGGGTCTTCGGTCCCCTTAAAAGTAGTATGGCACATTTTCTTAAATTCTGATATTTGTAGAATGGACCCCTTATCATCTGAAAGTGAAGGTTCCGGAGAGCCCTGAGGTCCCGAAATATCAGCTACAACTGGCGCTGCCACGGCGGCCGCAGATGCAGAATGATTGCTGGCGGCTAGCGTCGTCACAATCGTTTGCAAGGTATCCATTTGCTTCTGCTGCATCTCGGCCTGAGTCCGTTGTGCCAGAAATTATGCTTCTATTCGAGACTCAAATTGACTCTGTCGTAGTTCTGCTTGCCTCTGTTGCGTTTCCATCATACGCATCATTCGTTCGAACGGATCAACAGAGGGCGCGGCAGCCGGACTCCCTGAGCTGCCTGACGTACCAGAACTACTCCCTTGCACTTGCGCCACCATCTGCGCTTGTGCACCCGGCTCAAAGGCCGTTCCTTCAAAGAAAAGTAACTTGTATCAGTCTCAAAGTATATTATGGACTCACTATATGGAACGCATCTCATTTTACACCAATCGATTTCAAGAGTTTACTCGGACGGGACAGGGTCATCTTAAGAAAACTTTCTGACTCGAGATCAAAGGATCTGAAGCTATGCTCTGATACCACTATGTCACGTTCCGATTTCGCCCAATCGATAATCGTCCCCCGGGCGTGATGCCGTGCACGCGTAGGGCGCACGTGCACAAGGCCTAGGCATAATGATGATCTTTAGAACATATGCAACAGAGTACGCAAATAAGATAACACACATTGAGGCATAGAAAAGTTTTCTCTTTATTGATAATGAACATCTGTTTACAGACTCTTGACCCAAAACGATAAGGATGCCACACAGGCTTACAACTTGGATACAAAATGAGATAGTCATTCCATATATTACATCCTTTACTAGAATTCAAAACATAAAACACCTTGGGTGCGAGTCAACACCATCGTCTTGTGGCTTCCCAAAAGTGAGAGCGAGCTCCTTGCTTCTTATGTACTGGAGCTACCAAAAGTCACGTCACGAAAGCGTCTTGATTCAGGAAGGGGGTTGGAGAAAGCTTCAGCTCCTCGCCGCGTCGCCTTGGCTCGGGGAACCTGCTGCAACGAGGGTCAGTACTTCAAAAAGTACCGGTGAGGGCGAGCTAACCCAACTTAACCAAAATCTACAACGAGTTCATATGAGCATGCAACATTTATTTTTATGTGATCTATCTACCTTGGCTTAGATAAATTCTTCGCATAAGATAGAGTAAAATAACATAACCAAATGTGCCACCGCTCGGTGACTTTACCTGTACTATCTGAGCCACCTGTACAAAACTTACCATGACCTTCCCTGCCACGAAGACATAGTTAGTCTGTACAGTTTAAATATACATGACAATCACTTGGTTAGACTCGGGATGGGTCGGCTGCCATTCTGCCTCGGGTAGCTAGCCCTTAGCGGACGCACAAACCCATCCAAATGCTAGGACTACACTAGCAAATTGTTCTACCCGGGGCGAAGCGGTCCCGGTGCCCCGACGACCGTTCGTAGAACGATATCCCTTGTATACAAGTTGTCCAAAACCATACCACCGCAACCAACTAAGTTATCACATAAAACACATATCCAAGCAAATACAAGCAAGTGAACATAGTATAGTTTTCCATAGTCTATGCTACTTGTGTAAGAATCACATTTTTCCTTTCCATTTTGCGCCATACCATGAATAGTTATAGATAAATGAATCTAACTACAACTTAACATAGAAATGGTTATGATATATGACGGGCATGCACGTTATAGTGTGATTGTTCAGAACAATTTCCATATGACAAGCATTATTGGTGTTTCAAGCCTACTTCTTTTCTATTTTGACTCAATCATATGTGTTTTAGTACCATTTGATCGGGATGAACAATGAGTCAATCTATTTAGAATGCAGACTTGGAAGAAGTGAGCTAATCAAAATCTCACAAGTTAGGGAAGTAGGAGAGAAAGTAAGAACTTTAAGACTCCGCACGAGCGTCATCTACCCGATCACCTGCACGCACCAACAGATGATCAATATCCCCTGCTTCGGTCTCCGAGGTTCGATATGAAATTGCGAGATCCTAAGAACGAAAACAATGAAATCCATCAAAACCGTTCAAGAAAACGCAAGTCATAAAACCAACAAAAGGCAACCAAGCGGCACAAAAACGGGCAAGAAACCAACGCAACAAAAATGTCCCTCTCGACTCTGTCGCCGAGTCCATCCTTGAGGCACGATCCGTTGAATATGGGACCTGATTCCGAAGAAATCAATCTATAACGAGGAAAGGATCTTGATTCAATCTGTCCCATTCGGACGGTCTTAAGTGTTTCTTGGCCGCGCTCCCCGAATAGGGGGAACGAGGCATTACATCTCCTTCGGGTTGGATATATATTTGCTTGTCGATTGGTCTGAGTTGAATGCTTGCATGCTTAAACTGCTTTACAGCTTTCCTTAACATGTCATCCATATGCCATGAAATGAATCTAGGATTCAACTAGAAAGATCACCATATAACTGTTTGTATTCACTATTTTACTTAGTGTCGGCTTAGACAAGTGGGTTACCCCGCTCACCAGTACGACTGTGTACTGACCCACGTTTGTGGGCAATATTTCAGGTACGCAGGCGTAGTGGCGCTGCTTGGATATACGAGGCATGATGTATGAACTATAATTACCTTTGTAGGCTAGAGAAAAGAGCAAGAGCATTTCATCATCTCCGTGGCATCGCCTTTGTGGCATTGCCTTCGGGGTATTTCATTTGGACCCTATCGAGAGCTTCGCTGCGTATACTCTGATGTGTGCTCGGTACACAATACTTGACTTCCGCTGCAACTTGGTTATTTCGATGATAACTTTGGTGTTTAACAACATCGCCTTGTACGAGCGCAACTCCAGGCTCGTACGGCATCACGTCCCGATGGGAACGATTGTCCTGCGGGAGAGCTGCAACGTGGTGATTCACGTTCAGCGGGGACTATCGAGCTTGCGGGAGATTAGGGCGTGACAGGGACCGGGGCTGCTCCTCCATCCTTCGCAGCAACTCATTACGGAGAGACGCAATCTAACGGTCAATGGCCTCCTGGACGGCTGCCTGGACTCTGGCCGACAACTGCGATGGCTGCGACTGCGAGGGCTGTGTGGAATGCGCAGCTATCGGGGAGGCCCTAGATGACTGCGTCGTAACCAGGGCACCATAGGAGGCCGTACCGTAGTACGTACCCCTCTGGAGACCACCAGCTGCGGTCACCCACAGGTCGTCGGCCGACGGAGCTGGAGCGGGCTGCGACGAAGTACCAGCCTCTCTAGGTGTAGGTGCACTAGCAGTCGCTCGCTCACGCAGCCTAAGATACTCGGCCTAGAAAGGTTTGGAAACTCGATAATTGCCTAAGTTATATTAAAATTAACACAAAGTAAAGTAATACTTACATAGGTCTGCGAGGCCCTCTCACCAATGAGATTTCCGTCATTGCGATGGGTGGCCAAGAATACGGTCACCATGTTTGCATCCTCACCCCTCTGTACCTGTTAAAAATATATTATTTATTACTAAACTTAAATATTTTTTCCAAGTACCATTTTATGGTACTTACATTAAAATAATATATTTTAAAAGAAAAAATATACCAAACGACGAAAGTATTCTGTCATCGGAATCGAGCCACCATACCACTTGGCAACATTCCACCTAGCCGCCTTGGCCTTCTCAGACCTTTCTTTGTAGCTCGGATCATCGAATCTAGCCCTCATCGTAGTCCACTGCTCAGGCGTGATCCAACATTGGATCGATTTTCCAACACGATCACGAGCCTTCTGGTCATCCAGAGCATATCGGATAAGCTTGGCGGCAATGGTAGAAAAGAGCCGCTCGATCAACTCAACCCGGTGCGGAGGATAAAAATACGTTTGGTACAATAAATAATTTAGTAAGTTAGCATCACGGATAAGTTATATAATATGCATAAATTAGAGGATTTATTTAATATACTTTTACCTGGAAGTGCGTAAACCAGAATGCCTTTCTCTCCTCTGGAGCCTCAGAGTAGTTGATCCAAGGGCCACCGTAGTTGTTCCTCAAAAATTGGCCCAGGCATCTCTGAACCGACGATGGACGATATCTATACAGAGATATTAATTTAGAATACTGAAAAGTCAATATACGATGAATAAAGAAATACACGATATATATTATACTAAACTATCTAATTGACTTACTTTGTACCGTCGGCCCAAATCTCTGTCCTCGTCTCCTCCGGAGGTGCGCATGGAGGATCTTGCTGATGCTGGGACAACGTGGGCACGACCTCCTCGACATGCTCATCTATCCCCATGGTTCCGTCAGCAGGAGGAACACTGGACGAGGGTGTACTATCACGCCTGGAACTACTCGTCCCAACAGTCGAAGATGTGAGTGATCGATATACTGGAGTACTGGGCGACGATGATCCGGAACCAACAGTAGGCAGTACCGGAGGAGCACTCTGTCTACCTCGGGACCTGCCGAATCCTCTGCGTCGTCCTGTCATATCTGATAACAACATATGATGAATATAGAGAAACACAAATATATAGTACATTCTACAGTCGAAATATGATGCATATCTCAAAGTATTCTATAGTCAAAATATAATACATATATTCGTTAATGGGTACATCTACTTCGTCAATTTTCCAACCTTGATCTACATTCTACAGTCAAAATATAGTTACATTCTACATGCAATATATTTTATTTTCAATCATCTTCAGAAAATTTATCTTGTTCGCCTTCCTCGTCCTCCTCTTCCTCTTCCTCTTCCTCTTCCTCGTCTTCACTTTCATCTACTTCGTCTTCCTCTTCGGATAATTCTACATCTTCTACATTATTACTCGTGTAATGAGTAACTTCCGTTGAGTCCACATCTACAATATTTGTTACAAGAGGTAGATCGTCCTCCTGATAAACTATTTCGTCAATGTCAAAGGTATTTCTAGCTTTAGTCTTGCATACTGCCCACCAATCCGACCTCGCTGTCCCCCGTCTAGGATAAGTTGTGAAGTACATGAGCTGAGCCTGACTTGATAGGACAAATGGTTCGTAGCCTTGATATCTACGCTTGTAGTTTATATCCACAAGGTCATGCTTGTCAATTTTCCAACCTTGATCTTGAATCAGATCGAACCATTCACACCTGAATAGCACGATATTAGCAGGTTCTGTGCCATAATTATATGTCAACTCCACAATCTCTCGTAAGATGCCAAAAAATTATTGTCCGAATTGACGTCTTTGTAGTTCGAAGATTTGATACACAAACAACTATTTTTCGTAGAATTAAGATCCAGAAAGCTGTCTCTGATAGGAGCATTTGTTGACTTGAAACTGAACCCATTCACACAGAAACTTGGTCATATTTTTACGGCAGTAATTGGTCCCTTGGCTAGAGTTCTAATAGATTTAATCTCGGGTGTTATTAGACGATCGACCTAAATACCAAAGTAGCGATAGTAAGTTATTTGTTTTGCAAGTGCAAAAATAAAAAGTAATTACCAAGCATCTTACATATGCGCTCAACCAAGAAGGAAAATGGCATCTCATATCTTTTTTTACTTCTTCGTCTGTTATGTAGGGTCTAACCGACCTCAACTCATCATTATATGTGCTAAAAAATAATAAAGTAACTGCTGATTAGTAGCATAATAGTATCTTATACTATTATATTGAGATGATGTAAACGTGGACGTATTAATTACTTACCTCTCTAGCTTCTCCACTTTATCCTCGTCGCAATTGAGTAATATATACAATTGAGCAGCCCTGAGCTCATCGTCATTCAAAAATCTCTTCTTTATTTTTTTCGAAGGCTTTCCGGACGCATTGAATACTTTGAGTATTGCATCATTAGATTCCTGATATGCGTCGTCGTTTCTCGGAGCTTTTGTCCTATTAGTAGCAACATGCGGTTTGAAATACGTCGAGCAAAAGTTTGTAATCTTCTCGAGAACATAAGCTTCACAAATAGAGCCCTCAACCCGTGCCTTATTTTTCACCTTTCTCTTTAGGTGATTCAGATGCCGCTCGAAGGGGTACATCCACCGATAACCGACAAGACCACCAACACGTGCCTCATAGGAAAGATGAATTGGCAAATGCTCCATAGAGTCGAAGAATCCAGGAGGAAACACCTTCTCGAGCTTACATAGTATTACCGCAATGTCATTCTCTTGCTTTTCTAGACGATCGACGAGCAACTTAGTACAACAAAGATCTCTGAAGAATATGCTCAGCTCTGTCAATGGGTCCCAAACGACCTGCGGTAAGAATTTCCAAAATGCAATCGGAATTAACCTCTCCATGAATACGTGACAATCGTGGCTTTTCATACCCACCAGTTTGTTCTCCTTGAGGTCGACGCATCTTCTCAAGTTCGACACGTATCCGTCTGGAAACTTTAGACCCTGAATCCACCTACAAAGTCTACATTTATCCTCTTTATCCAGTGAGAAAACTGAC
This sequence comes from Iris macrosiphon, assembly GCA_036927795.1. NCBI lineage: Eukaryota > Viridiplantae > Streptophyta > Magnoliopsida > Asparagales > Iridaceae > Iris > Iris macrosiphon. The sequence continues at coordinate 135,977,183 of JAYESA010000008.1, forward strand.
TTAGGTTGCTTTAACTTTCCATTCTCCTCCTCTATCAAATGCAATGCAGGACGTCTACATATTTCTTCTAAGTCCAACCTGGCCTTCGGATTATCTTTCGTCTTCCCTTTTACCTCCATTACAGTATTAATTATGTTATCAAACACATTATTCTCGATATGCATGACATCAAGTTTATGCATGATCAGATTGGTGCTCCAATATGCCAGATCCCATAATATACTCCTCTTCGTCCAGTTATGGGTGCGACCAAATCCGTCACACTTGTACCCCTTAGCAGGCTCTTCGATAGCACTTGGTAAATCTTTTACCTCTTCCCATATCGTGCATCCGAGCTACCTTGGTGGTGGATTGGTCTTCTCCACAACTCCCACACGAAAAGTATTCCGATTCCTCCGGTACGAATGATCCTTCGACAAAAATTGTCGATGACAATCGAAGAAGCACGGTTTGCCTCCGTGTTTCAAACGGAAAGCCTGAGTACGGTCCATGCAATACGGACATGAGAGACGACCATGGGTGCTCCATCCCGATAACATTCCATAGGCCAGAAAGTCGTTGATGGTCCACATAAGTGCTGCCCTCATCTGAAAATTCTACTTTCTAGAAACATCGTACGTGTTGGCACCTACTTCCCACAGCTGATTCAACTCATCTATCAAAGCTGTAGATACACATCGATGTTCCTCTTCGGATTGTTCGGACCCGGGATAATAACGGTTAGGAACATATACGGAGTCTTCATGCACATCCAAGGCGGTAGATTGTACGGAGTGACGATCACAGGCCAACACGAATACTGGGAGCCCGAAAGTCCGAATGGGGTAAAACCGTCAGAGGAGAGCCCCAATTTGATATTACGTAGATCTTTGGCAAAATGTGGATACTCTCGATCAAAGTGATTCTATGCTTCTCCATCGGATGGATGATCCAATACTCCTTTGATCTGTTTTCACCTGTGCCAACTCATATTTTCTGCAGTCTCCTTAACCATAAACAACCGCTGCAACCGCGGCGTCAAAGGCAAGTAGTGCATCGAATCGGTAGGCTTTCTTGCACCGACAGACTTTTCTCTAACAGTGGCCTTGTAGCGATCAGCACCACAGAATCTGCACGCATCTTCATCCTTATCGTCTTTGTAGTACAACATGCACCCGTTGCGACATGCATCAATTTTTTTGTATCCCATCCAAAGCGATCTCACCATCCTCTTAGATCGATAGAAGTCTTTAGGCAACTTTGTACCCTCGGGCAAGATCTCTATAATCAAATCGAGCAGTCGATTATAGCATTCTTGCGACATGTTAAAATCGGACTTGATGCTCAATAATCTTGTAACCACCTCCAATGGTGAATGATCCTCACAACCAGGATATAGTGGAGTCCTTGCATTCTCCAGCAACTCCATAAACTTTACAGCATCGGCATTCGGTGCCTCCTCAGCTGCATCATAATTGTCCGGATTGAAACTAGGTCCCGCCGTATCATACTTGTCCGGATTGAAACTAGGCCCTGCCGTATCATAAACCATGTTCACCAACCCGTCGTCGTAAGCATCATGGTCGTGGACATCCATATACGGCTCCGACTCCGATGCTAGAGATACAAGTTCTCCGTGCGTGGTCCACTGATAGTAATTCGGCGTGAAGCCCTTCGAGTATAAATGATATGTAACTTTCACTTCTGGATGATATTTTCTGTTGCGATATCTCACACACGGACACTTAATTTTGGTACCGGCCATGTACTGAGGGAACGCCTTGGCGAACTGCAGGAACTGCTATACACCCTCAATGAATTCATCCCGCACACCGCACATGTCATCAGGATGACGGTTGTACATCCACGAACGATGACGCAGATAGTAATTCATATCCATTTCTAGATACTTCTGCAAAAATGACAGTATGTATCATATAAATCATTACATACAGTCGCTCTGCCCTTGGGTGGATGTATTCAATGTTAAGAAGGGTTGTTTATTACTGGTCTTCTCTTTGGAATAGTTAATATGAAGATTGGAGGAAGATGTATTTGTCTTCATCTTCTATAGGAAGATTGATGCTAGTGGAGATATAATAACATGAATCAGAGAGTTTGCAAAGTCTGTGTACAATGTTCAGCATATACTGAAATCAACTATATGACTTGGTCGTCTATACTTTCTTCTATAAAGAGAAGTCTTCATATATAGAGAAGATATTGATGGTAGATTATTACTCCAATCAACTAAATGTATTTAACTTGCAACTGTTTAAATGGTTTCTTCAATCTTTTCTATCATTAATCTATTATATAACACTCTTTTGGGGTCAGATGTTTGAATCATATTATTCCGTTCAGTTATGCTACACCAAACTATAAGGACCCTTGTGAAGTGGAGCAGAGTCCGACAAGATCAGGACATTTTGGGTGTAGAGTGTACCTGAAATTGATTGAGAGATTTTGTCTACTACTAATTATCAATGTCTTCAAAACCTTCAAGCGGTGGAGGTTCTGATTGAGAAGCAAACTGAGGAAAAATCAAACGTCTTTGTATTGATAATGGCATAATTTTTTTTTCCAATGAGTTTAATGAGTTTTGCAAACATGAGGTCATCTTCAGACATTGTACATTTAAAGAGAATTTGCAGCAAAATGGGTTGCATAATGTATAACAGGATGTCCCGTTATACAAAGCTAGTGCACACTCTCTAATGTTGGATTCTCTGAGGATTTCTAGGCTGAGAGTATTACTTAGTCACTTTCCCCTCTCTGCTCATTGTGAGTCCCTGAGAGTCGAGGGAGCAAAGTCTAGGATTTTAAGCCGACCTAGTGGTGGATATGTGAACATGGTCAGCCGCATCGTCCACCTTTAGGGAAGTACATCTTGTTGTAGAAAATGATCACTGTGTGCGTGTGTCGTGTCTGTGTGTGTGTGTCGTGTCTGTGTGCGTGTGTCGTATCTGTCAAGTGTGTGTTGTGTTAGTGTCACATGTGAGAGAGAGAGAGAGAGAGAGAGAGAGATTATCTAGAGCTCGAGGAGGAGGAGGGGGATGCCGGAGTAGCCACAGACGTGGAGAGCCGGTCGCCGGAGAGGGGGGGGCGGGGGAAATCGAAAACTTTCAAAAACTTTCAAAATCGACAGATGGGGGAAAAGAAAACCGAGCCCTAATTAACCAAAATTTAGCGACGTTTAGCGACGTCAAATAAAAACGTCGCTAAAATAAAATTTAGCGACGTCTAAACACGTTGCTAAATATTTTTGATATATACGTCGCTAATTACGACGTTAAACGTCGCTAAATCAGATATATTAGCGACGTTTAGCGACCTTAATTGAACTTATAGCTACTAATCTTTTAAAATTTTAATAAAAGTCGCTAAACGTCGCTAAACGTCGCTAAATGTCGCCATTTAGCGACGTCTAGCGACATTTTTTATGGAGTCGCTAATGTAGCGACGTTTTTACTTGGAGTCGCTAAAATGCGTCGCTAATCCCATTTTTTCTAGTAGTGAATTTGATGATTACATTATATACCTATATACTAATATTCTATATATTTGGGACCCCTAAAAAAGTGGGATCCTAGACAGCTGCTTTCTTTGTCTAAAGGAAGAGCCGGTCCTGATGACAGCTTATACGTATTCTAGTTGAACTGAATTTCAGTTGAGTACGTAGCTGGTCATTATCACGTGGTCTGATTCCTGATATTTTAGAACCGAAATATGAAATAACACATGAAGAAAAATTGTCTCACATGAAAGTGAAATGAGAATGCAACAATACAAAGCAAATGGTTAATCATTAGGAGTATCCACGCCAAACTTCTATACCTCGCCCCAATCATTGACTGAAAACTTACTAATCATTTCATGGTTCTAACATAGTTACTTAAAAAAGATATGTGACCATGAAGAAGAAATCGAAGGAGGAGGAGGAGGAGGAGGAGGAGGAGGAGGAGGAGGAGAATAATAATAATAATAATAATAAGAAGAAGAAGAAGAAGAAGAAGAAGAAGAAGAAAGAAGAGGAAGAAAACCATACCTGGCTCCTGATACAGCAAGAGCAGTCGTGAGGGGGAAAGCAAGAGCAGTCGTGAGGGGGGGAATTTTTTTGGTGGGGTCGGGGGTGGGAAATGGGGTGGAGGAGAGAGAGAGAGGGCGGATGGGAGGCGAGGATTTATTTATTTATTTTTTAGAAAGAAGGGAAAGAAAAAAGAATGGAAAGAAGAATTGATTTTCAATCGGACCCGTCGAACAAATTCTGAACGAACGGATTTAAATTTCAAAAATATTTGGAGATTCTCTCCTCAATATATATATATATATATATATATATATATATATATATATATAGAATAAGGGAGGTGAGATGGCACCTCACTCTAAAAACAAGGATGGCGGTGATGTGGCACAATTCCAACCACACATTTCATAATTGGCAATTTGCACTTAACCCTCTCCCCTCGTTTGTGTGGTTGAGATTGTGCCACGTCACCGCCACCCTTGTTTTTAGAGTGAGGTGCCATCTCACCTCCCTTATTCTCTCTCTCTCTCTCTCTCTCTCTCTCTCTCTCTATATATATATATATATATATATATATATATATATATATATATATATATATTTGAATCAAGAGTTTTGTTTATAATTTTTTTTAAAAAATTTCGTTATTTTTAGTCGTTGGATCGTCCTTAACGGTCAAGATTAGATGACTTAAAGCACCATCCAACGAACCACAGTGACAGAATTTTTTGAAAATTTTATAAATGAGACTCTTAATCCGGATATATATATATATATATATATATATATATAGAGAGAGAGAGAGAGAGAATAAGGGAGGTGAGATGGCACCTCACCCTAAAAACAAAGGTGGCGGTGATGTGGCACAATCTCAACCACACAAACGAGGGGAGGGGGTTAAGTGCAAATTGCCAATTATGAAATGTGTGGTTGAGATTGTGCCACGTCACTGCCACCCTTGTTTTTAGAGTGAGGTGCCATCTCACCTCCCTTATTCTCTCTCTCTCTCTCTATATATATATATATATATAGAGAGAGAGAGAGAGAGAGTAAGGGAGGTGAGGTGGCACCTCACTCTCAAAACAAGGGTGGCGGTGACGTGGCACAATCTCAACCACACAAACGAGGGGAGGGGGTTAAGTGCAAATTGCCAATTATGAAATGTGTGGTTGGGATTGTGCCACGTCACCGCCACCCTTGTTTTGAGAGTGAGGTGCCATCTCACCTCCCTTATTCTCTCTCTATATATATATATATATATATATATATTTCTCTTTTTATACGGGACTAACTTAAGAGAGATATTTACGGAATTGGATTTTGCAAAATCAAAACTTTCCAAACTTTAATCTTTTTCGCATGGAAAAAATAAAATTGAAAAAAAGTTTCATAAACTTATATTCCATTTCTATCTATATTTATAAAAAAATAAATCTTTCTCTATTTTTTAAACATATCAAAATAGAGGTAGATTTAACTTTTTAAAGTCATATGGATTGATTTATTAATATTAATATTAATTTTAGTTTTAATATTAATATTAATATTAATATTAGTTTTTATAATGTTAATATTAACATTAAGCTTAATGTTAATGTTAACATTAATTTTAATTTTAGTATTAAATTTAATATTAATATTAATACTAAAATTAAAATTAAAATTAAAATTAAAATTAAAATTAAAATTGATCTTAAAAAATTAACGTTAATATTAATATTAACATTAACATTAAATTTAATATTTTTAAATATAATTTTTAAAGATATATTTATTTTTAAAGTTAGATTATTTTTTAGATTTACTTTGAAAGATAAATTATTTTGTAGATTTTTAAAAAAGGTCTATCGCTATCTCTCTCTATATTTTAAAAAAAAATCTATCTCTATTTTAAAATTTAAATAGATAGGTAAGTCTTTTTATTTTTTTTAAGATAGAGATATGTTTGATTTTTAAAAGAAGAGATTTAATTTTTTTGTAAAGAGAAAAAAATTTAGAAGAGAAACACATGTATATTTTTTGATCCAGTAAGTTTGTCCCGTAAGTTGTTCCGTCCGTAAGTTTGTCCCGTAAGTTGTTCAGTAGAAGAATGCTTCAAATTAATGGTTAAGATTATATGGCTTAAACAAGATCCGATAATATGAAGATGATTGAAGATGTATAATATGAAGAGATGTCGATCCCCACATCTTACTTTTGCGAATTCAAGACAAAATTAATGTAATCACAAGTATCGAAAAATATTTTGTATTATAGAAGCTATTAAGATATGGCAAATACGGACTCCTAGGGTCTAAGTAGGGAGGGGGCTTCCAGGTCTTTGATATTCCAGAAGAAAGACGATGGCTTTGAATTAAATAGGACTTAAGATAAAGGCACTACAAAAATGATTTGGACTAGTCCAGTATTGATGCTAATTCAGTTAGAAATTTTTTTTACTCAGACTAGTCCAAAATTTATTATGGTTGTCCACCATTTTCACCTCCCTCCTCCTTCCTGTCCCATCTTCCTCAGGCCTCTCCTCCTCCCTCCTACCGCGATTTTTCGTCTCTCCACGTTATCGACATCGCCATCGACTGCGTCGTCGTCGTCGAGTCGCACCTTGAGCACCTTCTCGTCGGCTTTGTCACCGTCGGAGTCCTTCTCGCAGAGACATCGGAGGCAAGCGAGGTCGGCTCCCATCGGCTCTGTCGTCCCCACCCCCTCCAGCATCCTCCTCCTCCTCCTCTCTGGATCCTCTCCTCCTCCTCCGTCCTCCTCCTTCTGCTCCTCTCCGGCCTTCTCCTCCTCCTCCCGATCCTCCGCCTCGTGAAGCTCCGCACCCCCCATTCAGGCCTCCACGTAGTCCCGTACTCGTGTCACCTTGCGTAGCCCTTCCCTCCAGACTGTTAAAATTTTCACAGTTTTTTAATTGTTAGTACTGTCAAAAGTTTGAGAGTCCTTCCAATTTGTAGGACTGTCAAAATTTTGACAGTTCTGATTATAAAAAAATATCAATTGGAAGTGGCCAGTCCCATGAGTAATTTTTTGAAATGACAAATTTGTAATTTTTAAGGACAAAAATTTGAAATATTCTGAGTCTTTTTTGTAGTGTCTTTATCAAAGGCCTTAAATAGTTTTGTTTACATATGAAAGCTTCATTTTCTGTCTAGTATTCCATTTTATTTTCGGCCCTATTCCCACCCCCACCCAGACCCTGCCCTGCCCTTTCTTAATTGGGTTTCCTTGTTGTTGCCTTCCTAGCTTGGAAAGAAGACAGGAAGGGCAGTTACAGTACAGAAGTGTGACCCTTCGGTATCATTTAACATGCCAGCCGCAAAGACATATATAGCCATCATCATCATATTTTCCATAGCCTAGCGTGACCCGCATGCATGCGTGACAAGCACGAAGAGTAACAAACATGTATATATCACCTATAACAAATTTTCTAAAGTACTCGCGCAATAACTGGAAAAAGCAAATCTTCACTTTTCCCCTTTCTTTTTTTTCCTAACAATAAACATCCCCTATATATTTAGAAAATCGCCTTCCTTCAAACAACACCAATCCCTTAAACTAATATAGCTATAGCATATGCTCACATTTTCTTCCCACATTCCTCTGGTTGTTGTTCCCTTCAAGCAACAGTAACTCACTTCTTCGTACCCCTATAAAAATCACTTGCTTCAACATATATACACTTACAATCCATACCAACATGGGGAGAGCTCTCTTGTTCTTGTACGCTTTAGCACTATCGGCACTTGCTCTCGCGACGACGACGACGGTCGAGAGCATTCCTTTCACCGAGAAGGACCTCGCGTCCGAGGAGGGCCTCTGGGACCTCTACGAGAGGTGGCGCAGCCACCACACCGTGTCCCGGGACCTCGACGAGATGCACAAGAGGTTCAACGTGTTCAAGGAGAATGTCAGGTTCATAGACGAGTTCAACAAGAAGGAGGACAACAAGCCCTACAAGCTGAAGCTCAACAGGTTCGGCGACATGACCAGGGACGAGTTCCGGAGGACGTTCGCCGGTTCCAGAGTCGGCCACCACCGGAAGCTTCGGGGGAAGACGCATGCAAGCGGAGGAGGGTTCGTGCACGAGAAGGCCGGCGATCTGCCCGCATCGGTGGATTGGAGGCAGAAGGGCGCGGTCACTGGTGTAAAGGACCAAGGCCAATGCGGTGAGAAGAAATTGACTTTTTGAATTAAAATTTATCATATCAGCTGTCATGTCAAATATTAAATAATATTAAAAAATTAAATAATTAGTATTTGTTAAAAGACTCTCCTACTGCACAAAAACTCTAATAGTGACGACACTTATAATGTCACGTCGCACAAAATTTGAACTCTCTGATACCATATTTAGAACTTCTCAAGTTTTATTGCCGAATTATGACTGCACAAATACTCGTCTTAATATTTTTTTCTTGCGAATGTTGTTGTATATATGTAGGGAGCTGTTGGGCGTTCTCTACTATTGTGGCAGTGGAAGGCATAAACCAGATCAAGACGAAGAACCTCGTGTCACTATCGGAGCAAGAACTCGTAGATTGCGATAACAGCGATAACAACGGTTGTGACGGAGGCCTAATGGACTACGCGTTCGATTTCATCAAGAAAAATGGGGGCATCACATCTGAGTCCGATTATCCCTATTTGGCCTCGCAGCAAAAATGTGATGTCTCCAAGGTACAACGTACTGAAGTTAACATTCCTTGGTCGGGAGATCGAACCCATCCATCTCTAGGATGCATTATGCCTCCACCTGCTAGCACGTAGGTAGAACTAAGAGGCTTTGACTCTTATAAATACTGTATACTATAGTTTGTAGTATCAGTCGATACTGATCCGATATTGACCGATATCGATACAGTATGGCATGTATCGATCCAATACTGGCCAATGCCGATACCGATACCGATACAATTTAGCATGTACCAATCCGATAACAACCAATACTCAATCCTATCGATACTGGCCGAAACTGACAATAGAGATCTCTTTTTCAATCAATTAGATAAAGAAAATTGAACGGAAAAAATTTGACGAATTGAACGAAAAAAATCAATCAGCAATGATGTAAAAGCATAATAAGGTTGTAAAAGCATGTAAAAGATAGGAAAAAAAAACTTATCTTATCGCAAGTAAATCTATCAGAAAGGATGATAATATTTTATTCTATTTCAAAACTACTGAAAAATAACACAAAATATTTAAAATTATGTATAATTTTTTTTTTATAAAATATTAATAATTTATTAATAATTATTTGTTTTTCGATATCGAAAATTCTGATATTGGATCCGAAATCGTGGATACTGCTGGAGGGTCCGATTCCGATATCGATATTGCGAACCTTGCACTGCATACTTCTACTTCATTGGTTCATATATGTTTGTCTATGATATCCTTGCAGGAGAATGCTCACCACGTCGTCGTCATCGACGGGCACGAGGACATTCCCGCCAACGACGAGGACGCTCTGATGAAAGCCGTAGCCAATCAGCCCGTAGCTGTTGCGGTCGAGGGGAGCGGTTCGGCTTTCCAGTTCTACTCGGAGGGCGTGTTCACCGGCGACTGCGGCACCGAGCTGGACCACGGAGTCGCGGTGGTCGGATACGGGGAGACTCAAGACGGCACCAAGTACTGGACGGTGAAGAACTCGTGGGGCGGAGATTGGGGCGAAAGGGGTTACATAAGGATGCAGCGAGGCGTGTCGGCCAAGGAGGGGCTGTGCGGAATAGCCATGGAGGCCTCCTATCCTATCAAAACATCATCCGAGAGCGCTAAGAAGTCATCGGACAAGGAAGAACTCTAAAATCTTTACAAGTTTGGCATATTCCCTTCAGTTGTGCTGTATGAAGTATGGCTTCTCATAGTATCACTATGAATAAATAAAATAAATTCATGGCAATTATTACTGGATTAACTTGATGTTGCGATCGGGCACGTCCTGCAAGCGCTCTGATACCGTGTATGAGACTGACCGACCGTAGTGGAAACTTAGACCAATTCATCTGAGATAACTAACTCCGTCTAACGAACACCGAGCACAGATAAAGCCAAGTATATGACGGTGAGTACGTCATCTGGACAAATTTCTACCTTTATAACTCAGGTAAAATTACAAGATTGACAAAATCAATATTGAACATGTTGCCTGTTCAACCCCTCACTACACTCAAGAAGAAACGACAGAAATTATAATTGAAATCACTCATCAATCCGTAGCAACTTTACTAACCGAAGTTGACGACTTTTCGATTATATCTCTTCTTCCTTCTATCTTGGATAGCAAAGAACCATAAGAGCAAATCAAAAACTTTTTTTAGATTTTCTGTGGACGAGCACTCCGAATCTTCGCATTTGTGCTATCTTTTTGCGTCTGATTAAAAAAGAAAAAGAATCACAATTTATCCTGTTGATTTTTTTTCCCTTCTTCTCTATCATTGTATTAACTATTTTCGATTTATTTCATCAAGATTTATTAAATAGATATTATTAAATAATTTCTATAAATAAACTAGATATATGTATATAGCTATATGCTATGTATAATTATCTATAATAGTATGTATATGATGTGAACCGGTCCATGCAAATATATTAATATTTGGTTTAATTATTATGTTATTAGAGATAAAATTTTGAGAGGTTGAATATATATATAATTATATATATATAATTGTGTAAGATGAATAGGCATGTTCTTTATATGCAAATATGGTTGTGTGAAGGCATGCATGAGTACGAGTGTTCCCTGTTGATTCTTAATATTAGAGAATAATCAAGATGGGTGATGTTCTCTGGTAGCAAGGAGTGGTTAATACTCAAAACGAAAGCTGGGTATGTGAATGAGAACACATGGATGGTTTAAGTGGTTGTTTATATTACTTGGGTTCAGGAAATACTTATTTAAGGAAGGTAAGATAATCAATCTTAATCTTGTCTATTCACCAATATAGCTTATATAAGAAAAGGAAAGAACTATATTAACTGATAATTAATTAACTCTAAATTCCTTCTCTAGGTTTTTTGGGCTCCTCGGACTTGGGTGTCGGACTAGCTACTTCTCCTCTGCATCCGGAATCAGGCAAGTGTACATTGCCAATATGTATTTCAGTTCCTTACTTTATAAGTATCTTGTAGGCAAAGTTTTTTTTTTTTGGGCCGTTGGTCGATACTTTGCGTCCGAGTCATATTCGGGTGCCGACGACCGTTAGTGTCGTCGAGTATCGATAGCTAGAGTTTGACATTACGATATCTTAGACGCACCACCATTGGCACGTCATGCTTTAGGACACTTTTAAACGACACTTCATTTTGACATATTCCATACTTGATATTCTCATAGTGACCAGAATCTGTATTGGTGCTAGGAAGCACGACTTGAAACTACAAAAATAATAGATATTAGCGACGCCAACAAACATCGCTAATAAGTAAAAAAAAAATGTAGTTAAAAATAACTAGCGACCACTATCAGAATAAGCCAAATTAGCGACGTCTGGAAACGTCGTTAAAAATTTTTAGAGACGTAATTAGCGACGTTTCAATAAAGTCGCGTTTAAGCTAGTCGCTGACAGGAAAAACGTCGCAAAACGTTGCTATAGCGACGTTTTCTAGCGACATATTTGCATCGCTAATATTTTTCATATTAGTGACGTTTAGCGACGCAATGTCGCTAAATTAGCGACGTATTTTGTGTCGCTAAACGTCACTAAATTTTTTCTGTTTAGCGATATTTTGCAACACATTTAGCGACGTTTTATTGACCTGGCAAATACTGTCATGTCAGCAATTTAGCGCAGCGACTTGTTTAGCGACATATTCAGCGACGTATTCAGCGACGAATTTAGCGACATATATAAACGTCGCTAAACGTCGATAAATTTTTAGTGAAAAAATTAAAAAATAGAATATAAAATAGTTTCCAAACTAATCTTCCTACAGTTTATGAATTCATAATTTATATAAATAGACCCAGAGCAACCCTCCGTTGAATTCGCTGGGTTCGTCGACCCCTTCGGTGGAACACTCAACACCGGTAAATTAACATACATTTAATATGAATAATATAGTAAAATTTGAAGAAAACAAAATATTATGATTACAAACCGAGTCAAGAGAAAATCTCGTCGTAAAGAATACAATAAATATCCACACAACTGAGTGCAAGAAATAAAGTCTAAAAGCCTCAAAAATAAAGAATATTCATAAATGACCAAATATCATAGGTCAAAACACAAACAATCGGTAAAATTTTATGATATTTTATTTTCACATGATATCTTCATAGTTGCTACTTTACACGTCGGGTTGTTCATATTACTTCCAGTTTTAAAGTAGAAAGAATGGACCTTCAGTACTTATTTATTACAAAATCTATGAATCAATATGAGTTTTATTAAAATGGTGCACGCAATCTTGATTTATCTACCGATTTTGACAAATGTTGATATAAGTCTATTTTATGAGTAGTGATGCACTCTATAACTCTAGCCATCCAGGTGCTGTCGAACCCCATGTCAAGCATAATCTGGCATACAAAATCTTGATTTACGGTGTTGTGTGCCTTCCTCATATCCAGTTTGATACAGGTCACACACACACACACATATACATGAACACACGCATACACATGAACACACACACATAATTCTATACTCACAAGCCAATTATATGATACTCAACAACATATGATACTAAATTCATAATAAAATTCTATCAAACAACTATATAGCATATTTGTGGGTGTTGTATTATGTGTGTCCATGTGTGTGATACTCTAGTGCAACCAAATTTCCTAATTATGCAACCAAACTTCCATACTAACTAGGGTGTGTCTCCATGTATGTCCGGGTGTGTCTCCATGTATGTCCGTGTCTACGTGTGTCCATATGTGCCCGTATGTGTCTGTGTCCATGCGTGTCTACATGTGTGTCCGTGTTAGTACGAATCGTGTCATGTAGGGTTGTGTCCTGTGTGTGTGTCCATATGTTTGGGTCCATGTGTAAGGGTTAGGGTTATGTCATGTGTGTGTCCATGTGTCCTGATTGTGTCCAGTATGTGTGTGTGTGTAGCGCCCCGTTCCCCCGGTGCGGGGAGCGCGGCTAAGAAACACAAGTCGGTATCGTTCGATCGTGATAGATTGAAATAAGAACTTGTCCTCGTTATGGATTTGTCTCTTCGGAATTGATTCCCATATTCAGTGGACCGTGCCCCCGGGATCGACTTAGCGACAGAGTCAGGAGGGACCTCTCCGCTGCTATCTTTTATTGCCTCGGTTTTCGATGTCGCTTGTTGCTTTCGTGCTTTGAGTTGATTTTGGGATTTGCTTGTTTTCCTTGAACGGTTTTGATGGTTTTCATTGTTTTCGTTCATTGAACTGCACTTCAATTCCGAGATTGGAAAGAGAGGAAGAAGTATTAATCGAGTTGTTCGTGTGCAGGTGAACGAGCAGTAGGCGGCTTGCGAGCGGAGTCGTGAAGCGCCTCTTTCCTTCTCTCTTCAATAATCTAAGTGAGTGGCTACCAACCCGATTAGCTGGCCTTGCTTCCAAGCTTCACATCTAAAAATCTGCATTCTCCTTTGCCCCGATCAAACGATACCAAGTAATAATAAAAGAAACCAAGATAAAAGAGAATAGACTTGGTTAGTACTGCTTGTCAAACAAACTTGTGAACGGTTACTTACTTGCATGCTTGTTCGTTCGGAATATTCACCATATGCATCAATTTTAGTTAGAATGTATGTTCTTCTATAATTGTGCTATCAATGCATCACATCTATGCATTACTCGTGTTGCCTCAACTGTGTGAATGGATAATTTAACTAAACATCGTGTGTTCGATCATGGACAACTTGTGCACAAGGGTATAAGTTCTGCGGACGGTCGCTGGGGCACTGGCATCGATCCGATCCGGGCAGAACTTCGTGTGTAGTCATCGTGTGCGGACTGGATGGCTTGCAACGCATCGTGTGTTTATCGTGTATCCATTATGAGCTCTCGTTGCATGCTATCCTAGTCCATGACTAGTCCATTATGGCATCAAGCCAGTGATCCTCGTGTGTGTATGCTTGCAACGCCTCGTGTGTTTATCGTGTGAATATGGCTTGCAAAACATCGCGTGCTCAACGTGTATATTTAAACCTGTTGCAAACTAACTTGTGTCTTCGTGGCAGGGAAGGCATGGTAAGTATTGTGCAGGTAATTCAGACGGGCAGGTAAAATCCACCGAACGGTGGCATGTTCATTTCAGTAAATTCTATATGCTGCTTACTTGTAAATGAACTAAGGCAAGATAGAAACTCACCAAAATATGCATGCTTTATTAAAACAACGTGTTGAATGGTATAGCTCGGTTAGCTCGCCTTCACCAGTATGTTTCGACATGCTGACCCTCGTTGAAACAGGTTCTCCGTACCAAGGCGAACCGAGCGAGGAGCCGAAGTCGTCTTCCCGATCCAGTCCAGCTGTCAGCGCATCTTTACCGCGCCCCTTGAAGCATTTTGAAGTCAAAAGTTGCAACTCTTCATACACAAATGCAGCTCCGTGGCAAAGCCATCCTCCAGCCTGGGGGTCTATATCTTTTGAAGTTTTAGTAAAGGAATATAATGTACAGGACTGCTATCTCATTTTGAGTCATCTCTTTTGTAAGCCGTTCGGCATATTAGCTAACTCGTTCAAGAGTTTGTAATAGATATTCATTATCAATAAAGAGAACTTTTCCATGTTTCAAATCTGTGTTTCAATTTATCTGCGTACTCTGAATATGTGCTCGTTATGCAAAATACTTTAGCCTTGTGCGGGCGCAAACCCAGGCCCGCACGGCATCACGATTCGGGGGACGCCCCAACGATTCTACGAAATCGGGCCGTGACATAATGGTATCAGAGCATAGATTCAAGTTCCTTAGACTTCGTGCTGGAAAAGTTCCTTTAACGATCAAATTCCTGTACGAACTCTTGAACTCGCTAGGCCAAAATGAGATACGTTCGTGCAATAAGTCCATAATACATTATGATTCTAATATAATTTACCTTCTTTTGAAGGAATGGTACCAGCACAATCTGCAGCGCAACTACCGAACGAAACACAAGAAAGCAGTTCGGGTACTTCGGGAAGCTCTCAGAGCCAGCGACGCATGTCTCAAGTCGATTCGCTCGAGCGGATAATGCAAATGTTAAAATCGCAACGACAACGAGACGATGCTCGCCAAGCCAAGTTCGAAAGCAATCTAGAGACCCGATTCTCAGTCCAACAGAAGCAGGTAGATGCCCTGCAACAAATCATTCAGACTTTGGCTACCAATCATTCCACTGCAACTGCAACGACTCCAGTGGAAGAGCCCGTGCTTGAAGTATAGACGCCGCAAATTCCAAGGCCGAGGGACGTGACTACCTTCGACTTTGGCCACTTCAAGAAGGTCTGCAATACCCCGTTCAACGGGACTGAGGACCCAGTGGTAGCTCTGGATTGGCTGGCTGAACTTGAAGATCATTTTGCTCTGCTAGCGGTCCCCGAAGATAAGCGCGTCGCCTGCGCGCAACTTCAGCTCCGCCTCAACGCGCACGATTGGTGGAACGTGCATCGACGATCTCTCCAATTTGATCACGGAGAGGAGGCGATCGCGTGGACGACTTTTTGTGCCGCATTCGAAGAGGAGTTTATACCCCCTCCAGTACAACGTCAGATGGAAAACGAGTTCGTGCAGCTGCGGCAGGGCAGTATGACAGTCAAGCAATATTCCGCCGAATTCAACCGACTCTCCAAATTTGCTAGGGTCTATTTACCTGATGCAGCGAGTCAAGCAAGAAGGTTTGAAGGCGGTTTGTGCCCTGCCATCCATGCGCACGTGGCCAATAATCAGTATGGAACCATGCGTGAAGTCATGAATCATGCCCTATCCCTAGAACCGCAGTATCCTCACGTTTCCACCGGCGCTGTGCATACCTACAATCACAAACGCCAAGGCAACGATAGAGAAAATACCGCTGCAAAGCGCCCTAACCACGGCGGTCCCCGGAGAGGAAATCAGGAATGGTGTAACTTCTGTAAGAAATCAGGGCACACCGTTAATCAGTGTCATAAGAGACTTGGATTATGCCTCGCTTGTGGTGATCCAGGCCATGCCATTAGCTCCTGCCCGAACCTTCCTGATCGTCATCCTCGACGAGATAATCCCTAACGGTAAGCATTATTCCTAAGTTTCGGGACGAAACTTCCAATTGGTTGGGTAGGATGTAGCGCCCCGTTCCCCCGGTGCGGGGAGCGCGGCTAAGAAACACAAGTCGGTATCGTTCGATCGGGATAGATTAAATTAAGAACTTGTCCTCGTTATGGATTTGTCTCTTCGGAATCGATTCCCATATTCAGTGGACCGTGCCCCCGGGATCGACTTAGCGGCAGAGTCAGGAGGGACCTCTCCGCTGCTATCTTTTATTGCCTCAGTTTTCGATGTCGCTTGTTGCTTTCGTGCTTTGAGTTGGTTTTGGAATTTGCTTGTTTTCCTTGAACGGTTTCGATGGTTTTCATTGTTTTTGTTCACTGAACTAGACTTCAATTCCGAGATTGGAAAGAGAGGAAGAAGTATTAATCGAGCTGTTCGTGTGCAGGTGAACGAGCAGTAGGCGGCTTGCGAGCGGAGTCGTGAAGTGCCTCTTTCCTTCTCTCTTCAATAATCTAAGTGAGTGGCTACCAACCCGATTAGCTGGCCTTGTTTCCAAGCTTCACATCTAAAAATCTGTATTCTTCTTTGCCCCGATCAAACGATACCAAGTAATAATAAAAGAAACCAAGATAAAAGAGAATAGACTTGGTTAGTACTGCTTGTCAAACAAACTTGTGAACGGTTACTTACTTGCATGCTTGTTCGTTCGGAATATTCACCATATGCATCCATTTTAGTTAGAATGTATGTTCTTCTATAATTGTGCTATCAATGCATCACATCTATGCATTACTCGTGTTGCCTCAACTGTGTGAATGGATAACTTAACTAAACATCGTGTGTTCGATCATGGACAACTTGTGCACAAGGGTATAAGTTCTGCGGACGGTCGCTGGGGCACTGGTACCGATTCGATCCGGGCGGAACTTCGTGTGTAGTCATCGTGTACGGACTGGATGGCTTGCATCGTATCGTATATTTATCGTGTATCCATTATGAGCTCTCGTTGCATGCTATCCTAGTCCATGACTAGTCCATTATGGCATCAAGCCAGTGATCCTCGTGTGTGTATGCTTGCAACGCCTCGTATGTTTATCGTATGAATATGGCTTGCAAAACATCGTGTGCTCAACGTGTATATTTAAACCTGTTGCAAACTAACTTGTGTCTTCGTGGCAGGGAAGGCATGGTAAGTATTGTGCAGGTAATTCAGACGAGCAGGTAAAATCCATCGAACGGTGGCATGTTCATTTCAGTAAATTCTATATGCTGCTTATTTGTAAATGAACTAAGGCAAGATAGAAACTCACCAAAATATGCATGCTTCATTAAAACAACGTGTTGATTGGTATAGCTCGGTTAGCTCGCCTTCACCAGTATGTTTCGACATGCTGACCCTCGTTGAAAAAGGTTCTCCACACCAAGGCGAACCGAGCGAGGAGCCGAAGTCGTCTTCCCGATCCAGTCCAGCTGTCGGCGCATCTTCACCGCGCTCCTTGAAGCATTTTGAAGTCAGAAGCTGCAACTCTTCATACACAAATGCAGCTCCATGGCAAAGCCGTCCTCCAGCCTGGAGGTCTATATCTTTTAAAGTTTTAGTAAAGGGATATAATGTACAGGACTGCTATCTCATTTTGAGTTATCTCTTTTGTAAGCTGTTCGGCATATTAGCTAACTCGTTCAAGAGTTTGTAATAGATGTTCATTATCAATAAAGAGAACTTTTCCATGTTTCAAATCTGTGTTTCAATTTATTTGCGTACTCTGAATATGTGCTCGTTATGCAAAATACTTTAGCCTTGTGCGGGCGCAACCCCAGGCCCGCACGGCATCACAATTCGGGGGACGCCCCAACGATTCTACGGAATCGGGTCGTGACAGTGTGTGTCCTAGTTGTGTCCGGATCTGGGTTAGGGTTTACCGGGCTGGAAGGAAGGAAGGAGGAGCGCCTGAGAGAGGGGTCGACGGAGGAGGACCACGTCGAAGGGAAGGAGCCGCGTCGGAGGGGGAGGAGCTGCGTCTGGGGTCGCCTATGTCGGGGTTAAGGGACGAACACGGCCGAGTCGGGGTAGGGGGCGAGGGAGGCAGTCGAGGGGGTGGGTGGGTCGCCAGATCCGCGGAGGGTCGCAGGGGAGGGTGGATCGCCAGTGGGGGCACTCAGAAAACAAAAAGTTGGGAGAAAAAGAAATAAAAAGTCGAATAGACGAGCGAGCCCTATATTCAGTAATTTAGCGACGTCCGCTCTAGACGTCGCTAAACGTCGCTACATTTTAAATATCCTACGGCATATTATTGTTGGAGTTGCTAAACGTCACTGTTTTAAAAAATATAGCAACGTTTAGCGACTTGTAGGCGACGTAACCTTTCATAATACTAAAAATTGTCGATAATCGTTGCATATGTCACGCCCCGGTCCCGCAGGGCCGTTCGTCCTGGCTTGGGTCCCTACGGAACTGATCGTTCTCGCACGGGCGTGATGCCGTGCAAGACTAAAGTGCGCTTGCACAAGACCAAAGCTTTGAACAAGGGCAAGTAAGCTATTTAATACTGAAGCAGCGGCACACATATATTGCAGAAAAGTAAAGAACACAATGGCATATGAAAAATAAGCTCTTTTATTGATAATCGAAAGTGTTACAAGTGGCGCAAGGCCGAGGTTACAGATCGCTCAAGCACTCTTTCTCTCGATTACAACGACACAGTTCCATACATTATGTCCCTCTATATAAAAGCAGCTCAAACTTGATACGTCTCAAGGCATCGACTCCAGATTTTTGGTTCCTTGGGATGAGGCATGACTATCGCTTCCTCGGACGATCAAGCACCTGAGAACAAGCAAACTTTGGTGGGTCAGCACTTTTATAAGTACTGGTGAGTATAAACAACTGAACAGAAGCTACAACCCCTGAAATCCACACTAAGTAATCATGTGGCAAAATATTACATTACTAGTGATCTTGCTACTTTTACCTAAGTTCATTTCATGCAACTCAGGACTATAGTCAGATCACATCTTTTGAAAACATAGTTGGAAATAGTTTGACATATTCAAACAATAAGCGTACGATCGGGGCAGTGTTCTATCGTGTAGTATTCAGCATGTATTGTGCATCACAATCTAACTCTGGGGCAAGGTTCTATAGTGGACTGAATTATCTCAAATCAAGCAAACATTTAGGGGACTATCATTCTTTCAAGCACACAAGCAGAAATATCTATATGATTCTGGTCCCCGAGAAACTCAGGATCAGTAGCGGTAATCCAGCTAACCAATGACTCACATTCTGATACTATTAGAAGTTGTGACCAAGGTTCAGCTCTACACTAATAGTCATTGTCCGATCGATGCGAATGCATGAAGCACTAATAGATAACTCTACGATGTAGACAAAATGAATGAGCAAGCTATATGTATACACTTTTATGTATCTTACCCCATTGTCGAACGGTTATCCCTGCAGCAGACACACAAGTTAGCCACAATTTGCATATTCATAACTCATTATCAATCTAGGCATCAAGTGTTAGGTGTGCAAGAAGGTAAACCTAGCATGCGCCCTAACTATATGATAGTCCATGAGTTGCCCCATGATTAGCAGCAGTTGCCCAAGGTTTAGCTCTTCACTAGTAAGCATGGGTGTCGACAGTTGTGACTCATGGTTCAACTCTTCACCAACACACCTGAGTACTAACAGCTGTGACATCATGGGTTCCGTACAACACTAATAGACATATTGCCCCACTAGACCCCCTTACGAGCCGTATACCTCAGGACGATCCAAAAATCTCTTCCGGACCGAGCGGTTCCCAGTGTCCCAGGAACCGTTCGAGAGACAAGACCTTATGCACAAGTTGTCCGAGACCAATGCAATGACATAACACATTATGCAAGCAAAATAATGATCAAGCAAAACATATGCGGTCTAGTGAAACACATCTTATCAAATGAAGCACATCTTTCTCAGACGAAGCACGTCTTTCACATATCTAATAACACACCCCACTAGACCCTTGCGGGCCGTATCCTCAAGGCGTACTATTAGTCACTGCACTCACACATTTTTATTTATAGCAGTTCGATATAGCAAACAGACAAGCGGAACATATAAAGGCAAGCACGATTGATTTCATATCTAACATGCAATAACTATCTCTTTCTTAGCATATTACAAAGGGACATATTCGGGCAATTCATTTACTTATCTTCTTAGCATGGCAAAGGTTCGATTGATAGCTGTGTAGGTGTAACTAAGCATGCAATATTTTTTATACTCATTAGCATAGCAATGGTTCTGTCTTATTTCAGACAAGCATTCCCAGTTCTCTAGCTAGGCACGCAAGCAGACAGATTCGTTTCAATGATAAGCTATGTGAGTTCTCTTATTAGCATGCTGAGTCGGTTCCATCATTCTTCTTATGAAACAATGTTCTTAAGCAACAAGCATTCAAAAACTCAGATTCATTATAAGTCGTGCAAGAATCATAGAATATAGTTCTGCCCACTCACATTGATCAATCGATCGGGAACTCTCCGAGAAGACTTCCGTTCGAGCAAGCAAGGTGATATCACTTGTACATAGTGCCTACGCGGAGCGGGGCACTACAGCATACAGTTGCTGATGGCGACATATTACGATATTTTTAAAGAACGTCGCTAATTTAAATAGTATTAGCAACACGGTTGTCCAGAGTCGCTAAATTCATCGCTGATTTGAATCATTTTGGTAGTGAGCGACGTCATCAATAGACGTCGCTAATTGAAAAGTTTGAGACGTTAGAGCGTCGCTAAAATTGTCGCTAAAAATCAAAAAAAGTAACGTCGATAAATACATCGCTAAATCATAAAAATCAGCGACGTTTAGCGACGTTAAAGAAGCTTATAGCGACTATTCTTTAAAAAACTGAATTACAGTCGCTAAATGTAGCTATGTGTCGCCAATAGCGACGTATAACAACGTTTATTTTAGGAGTCGCTCAAGTCTTTAATATTAGCGACGTTTTATTATGACATTGCTAAACGTCGCTATTTCATCATATTTTGGTAGTGGACATTTTGGTGTTGTCGCGTAAACCATGGTCGTTGACAACAAATTTGTCGCTATTCGTCGTTATAGCGACGCATATTTGTGACGCGACCACATTATAAATTATTTTGTTATTAGCGACGTCCAGCGACTCGACGTCGGTACATCAGCGATGGTGTATATTGTCGCATAACGTCGCTAAATCAACGAGATTACCAGCAATATTTTGCTACACAATGCTGACATGGCAAAAATTGCCATGTCAGCTATTTGGCAACATGTAGCGACGTTTTGACACAGGGTAGCGACGTCGCTGCTTGTCACTACCAAATTTCCAGAATAGGAATATTTTTGTCATTTTGCATTATTATAAATATTGTGTATATTTTATTTATATATAATGTGCATGTTATATATATTGTGACTAATATTATTATTGGTTAGTGTATTAGACTATTTAATTAGACTTGTCACTAGTGGGCCTAACTAGACTTGACATGACAACTTGGACCCAATATTTTTAGACTAGTTATTTGGACCCAAATTAGTCACCATTTTTATTAATTAAATATTAGATTAAACCCTCATTAGGAATATAAGCTTCCATTAATTAAACCTTTCTTCATGACAACCATATTGGGCATTGTGGACTTTTTGTATTAGCCCAAACCCAAGTACATGGTTGGCCCTAAATAGGAGGAAAAATTATCTCTTCTCTTCATTAGTTCATCCAAGTTCTTCCCTAAATCAAGTTCTTACCCAAATTGATCCATTTCTCCACCAAATTTCAACAAATCACTCACAATCTCATTCATTCTCACCATCTAAGGAGCACTAAAAACTTGGATTACAATGAGCACTTGGAGAAGAAGGATTTGGTTAGGAGCTTGTGTCCAAATTGTGTCCTATTGAGTTTTTACTCGGAATTCATCTTCTAATAGGTAAAATTCATATTTTCCCTTATCATTTTAATTCTAAATAGTGAAATAGACCTATAGAGACCTTCCCTTGGCTAAGGGCTACCCATAGAAAGAAGAACTAGGTTCATAGGAGACATATTGTAGAAGTTACATTGACTTTCTTGGCCAAATTGGGAAAATTTTGAATTTGGACCACTATGTGTTTGTAGAAATATTTCATAGGTGATTTTAGATGTGATTCATGGTTTAAGAGAGTTTGTGTGTCAATAAATGGATACGGGGAGTCCGTATCATGTTACCCCATGATACAGGAGTGTAGATTAGGTATTTTCCCATGTATTGTGTTTCTATAGGCTAATTTCCTTTTATAGCATTAATTTCTGTTATTCTAATTATTATATATCATAAATTATATATATATTTAGTATTAGGTAGTTTTAGTATCTTTGCTGAGGGTGTATCCTAGTGTATCCTGGTGTACCATGGTGTGATACTCTTGTGTACACCATGTGTTTGACATAATGCCTACACTAGAGTGTGTGAGTTTTAGTGTAGATATTAGTGTGATTATTTAAGTGTGTGTATATAGATATATAATTGCATGTGTGTGTGTGTTTGTGTGTATTAGAGATGGAAGGGGTGTTCAGGGACTGTGAAGAGGGGGTGTTCAGGGACTGTGAAGAGGGGGTATGTGGTTGCATTATGGATGCAAGCAGTGGAGTTATTTGGGAGGTCTGTTCAAGTGAGACCTGAGCACTTGTAACACAAGTGCATTGCAACAGTAAGAAATTCTTGTGAGGGTCTTTGGGGGCATCATGTATCATAGATTTATATGTGGGCATTGATAAGGTTATATATGCAGTGATATAAGCAAGGAAGCTAAGTGCATTTATCTAAGTTAGATATCGATACAAACTTTGGTGTTTGGCTTCAGTTCAAACGGAAGATAAGAAGGGATCCGGTGAGTGCAGAACTTGGAGAAATTTATTTGAAGGTTAGTGTTACAGTGGTGAATTGGTGAGGGACTGCATTAGGATGCAGTCCAGTTGTATTAGCTAGAGGCCTGCACAAGAAGTAATTGAGTGTTGGTTCAGTTAGAGTGATAGTTAGTAAAGTATGTTGGTATTGGTATTAGTAAGTTAGCATCATGAGTATCTTGGCAAGTGGGTGTTTCAGTTTACTGGTTAAGAAGGAGTCTGGAGACTGCTTTGGCAATACTTGAGTTTCTGCAGCAACCGTGCAAGATATTGGTGGAGTGCAACTGTAGTCAAGTTGGGGAAATATGTTCAGATTTCACAAGGCACTGTCGGGACTGTGTTGTTGCAGATTACCTGTGTGTTTGGTGCTTGTGTATGTATGTACATACATGTATGTGAGTCAGGTGTTTATTATAGAGTGTCTGGTCGGTGTCTTTTGTACCAGTATTTATGGACTGTAGGATTTGATAGTGTGTATCATACATGAGTGAGTGCAGGATTTGTATTAGATTAAGTATTGGAGTTGGGTACGTGCGAGTGTACAAGCAATCCAGTATATTATTGTACATGTACACATATTTGTTGAGAGGGATAGATTACAGTGTTCTGCCATATTATTGTACATGTACACATATTCTTGACGCGATGCGATGACTCGCACGCGGATTGCCGCTAAGCGAGGATGACATATCTATATGAACAATTAACGCTGGCAAAGCCATAAAGGATGAGTTAATAGTCAATAACAAGGATGGTATGCAACGAAAAGCACGTGGGATGCTGCAAGCCATCCCGTCCAAGCACATGAGACTAAACGTTAGTTCCATCAGAATCGGATCGGCCCCAGTGCCCCGGAGACCGTCCGTGGAACGAGATCCGAAGATCCCCCTTGATTCCAAGTTGTCCACGACACGCAGTCTGGGTCTTCCAGATTTACCAGCTTGACATGATAATCCATGATTCTTATTCTGAACCGAGCGTTTGCTCCACGAGCTGTGATTCTGTTTTACTTGACATAATTCTCGTTCAGATGTAAACTTGATATGATTATCATTCAGATGTAAACTTGACATAATTTTTGTTCAGATATGAACTTGCCTTGATGCATTCTCCTGGTGCGGGGACTGTCTTGGTGACCCAACGGTTCCGAATACTTGCAGGTTCATATTGCACTTGATAGTCTTCTGGCTAACTCGAATGCATGCATGATACGCGATAGTGTTACTTGATTGTGGCATAAGTTTCGTATGACAAACATTGAGTCGAGGCAATATTACAAAGTTAACATATAAGCAGGCAAGCATTACACTCATAAGAAAACTTAAGCATTCACGTTAGCTCGGGCCCGAGGGTAAGCCGAGGAGTGAAACCATAAAGGAACTTACCGAGCGACATAATCTAGGGTAGTGCTGTGTAGTAAGTGAAGCAGTGCACTCCGAAGAGCATACAATGATTCTACTTGAAGCATAACGGGGTCTAGTTGTACAAAGCAAAGGTAGCATGCAAGGGTCTGATTATAAGCAATATTTTATTTCCATGTTCTAACACAAGCAATACAAGTTGGGATTATTCCCTTAGCTAGGTGCGTTGTATTCTTATTAGCATGCAGGGGATGATTCACCTAGCGACTAGCATGTACCGTCCATATTTTAAGTGTGCTGGCTAAGCAAAGACAAGTTCATCGTAGCCACTCACCTTAGAGATGATTAGCCTCGATCGAGCGATACTCTTAGCGAGCCTCTGAAAGCCTAAGCCAGAACTCCTGAAGAACAAAGTCTGGATATTCTTTGCCTCAAACGAGTCTTCTCGCCGAGCAAGGTGTGTTGGGACGTTGCACATTTTTCGTTTGAATCGGCAGTCCGCTTGAGAGGAACGTGTCGTTACAGGCGGTGTG
The DNA here is from genome assembly GCA_036927795.1 of Iris macrosiphon. Taxonomy (NCBI): domain Eukaryota; kingdom Viridiplantae; phylum Streptophyta; class Magnoliopsida; order Asparagales; family Iridaceae; genus Iris; species Iris macrosiphon. The sequence continues at coordinate 136,002,170 of JAYESA010000008.1, forward strand.
TGTCAGCCCAGTGCTTTAGTCTGTCCTGAGCTGCATGTAGATGGCTCTGAATTTGCTTTACCTTCTCAACTGTGTGCATTACCAATTATAAACGGAGTATCTGACGCTCACCCACATCACTCCAACATATAGGAGACTTGCACTTTCTGTCGTACAATGCCACAAAAGGTGCCATCTGGATGCTCGCCTGGTAGCTGTTGTTGTAAGATAACTCTACCAGATGCAAATGGTCTTTCCAAGACCCTCCAAAGTCTAACATGCATGACCTAAACATATCCTCTAGGATTTGTATCGTGCGCTCCGACTAACCGTCTGTCTGTAGATAGTAAGCAGTGTTAAACTTGAGTCGGGTGCTAAGACTCTCCTACATGCTCTGCCAAAAATGGGATGTGAATCTTGAGTCACGATCCGACACAATACTAACCGGTACTCCATGTAACCTTTTATACATGTCGGCTAGAATATCTGTGGATTGTCCAACTCTGAACGACAAAAAATATGCCAATTTGGTGAGTCGATCCACAATAACCCAAACTGCATCATTCCCACTGGGGCTTCTTGGAATTCCTGTAATAAAATCCATAGTGATATGTTCCCAATTCCAAAGTAATATATCCGTCGCATATACAAATCCTCTCCACTAGTGTATCATACTGTTGTTTGACCCATGCGGAAAGATTCAAGTCATGGGAGACATCTATCCTAATGCATAATGGACAGTCACTGTGAGGAACGCTCGGCCATATATTATGATATATGTGGAGGATTGTTGGTGTTTTCCACTTTGCTTTGGGAGTTTTAGTCCCACTTTCAAAAATCACCAATGTGTATATCTCAATATATAACTTTGCTTAGTATTGGTATAAGCACATGGGGTGGTGGCCCATGTGGGTTGATTTTCCTAGAGGGATTAAGTGTGAACTCCATTAAGACAATCTTTATTTTGTCACCACCTTTGGAAAGTTTTTCTTAGGAGCTAAGTCCCGAAGGGGCTTAACGACTCAGACTCGGGCTTAAGGGCGCAAAGTGACACTTTGTCGGCACACTTTTCACTTATCACGTCCGCATTGTCATGTGGCGCTCGAGCGCTCATTTTTTGTACGAGTTGCATGCACGGTTGCTTCCTCGGGCGCATGCTTCGAGGCACTATGCGACCAGACGATATGTGGCCAGGAGCTATGCATCCAGGCACTATGCGGCTGAGGCACTATGAGGCCAGGCGTTATGCTGCCAGGAGCTATGCGTCCAGGCGCTATGCGACCGAGGCGCTATGAGGCCAGGGGCTATGCGGCAAACGAGCTTGTATGAGCGAGTCGCATGTGGAGGGGACATGGTCAGCTGTTGGTGGCACATGAGGCGCATGGTTATCCGTGCCATATGGATTATGCGGCGTTTGCGGCATGAAGGTGTCTTTGCACAGTGTTTGCTGCTTTCGGCACTCGACGACATTTGACAGCGATGTTCCGTGCAGCGTGACCGGCGGCAACGGCGACGACGCATGCGACATGGTGTCGAATAGTGCATATGCGGCCTTGATCTCTATTAGGCCGCATAGGTGTTGTTCTTCGTTATATATAGATGAGCTTCTCTTTCTTTCAATGGAGAGAAAAAACCGAGAGCACTAGTGCGATATGCGGCCGCAGTGAGCAACCTTCCACAAAGTGTTTTCGAGTGATCCGAAGGTGACCAAGGGCGTTCCAGAAGTTCTCATGTAGACTTACTGGATCCTGAGGGCAGTTTGTTGTATAGCGCGAATCTTGCCTTGAGCTTCCGTGGTTTTGATCACCCCAGCAAGGAGTTTCCTTCTTTGTATTTTTTTTTCCTGTTCCCGTTCCTTCTCGTTGTAGCGTCTGCGAACGTAAAGAGAATAACGGTTTTTTTATTCTTGTTATATTTACATTTTCTTTGGGTCGTCAGTTTGTAACCTATTTGTGGTTTAGTGCGGCTGTGGAATTGTGTGTCACTGTAGAAGCGCTCTTCAATGACTCACAGTGCACCAACTTTTGTAGAAGCCGAACTCTTGAGTGAGTCTCTATTTTGTGGACCCTCTCTATTTTGATTTGGCTAGGGACTAACAAATTTAAATATAGACGATCTGTAGGCCTAATATCTAAAAACTGAAATAAACCATGAAAAATTGTACTCATTTTTTGTGTTGGGAAGGTTGTTTTACCTAAAAAAAAAACTTAAAAAGGTTTATGTTTCGATACAAACTAAGCTAGACAAGCAAATTGAAAGAATTTTAATTGTACTTCACAAAAAAAATAATAAATATCGACTAACTGTTATATAAATTAGAGAAATAATATCCAAGTGCGGTTTAAGCTGCATTTTTATATAATTTTGTATACTCAATTAGATTATATATATTTCCGCATGTATGCATTAATTTTATATACCAAGAAAAGCTGATTGCATGGGTCACATATTGGAAGTGAATTTGAACATGGAACCTTAATATATAATTAAAAAAAAAATCAAAAATGGTAATATCTTGTCTTTAAATCTTTTAGGACTTAATTGTTGTAAAATTAAGAAGATCGATAAGCAAACCTTAGCATCTAACTAATTGTATTCTTAATTAAATGCATCACACGGTTCCATAGTAGCCACCCACCAAGGGTTTCGAGCCGAGTCAAATGTTCAAGTTCAGTTCATTTTAGGTTAGTCCTTATCTAGTCAAACTCTCGAACCTAAACTTGTAAGAAGACTTTGTCGAGCTGTTTATGAGTAGCTTGCAAACCGTACGAGCTCGAGGTGAGCTCTAGTCAGGGGCTTCACGTACCATAACCATTTAAATTCCATTCAATAAGTATAAGTATGAATATTTTAGTTCCCAATCAATATATGACTAAAAATTATGTCGTGTCACAAATTTCTTAATAGTTTGACAGCAAAATTTATAAAAAAATAGATGATCTACATTTCAACTCGTGTTAGAGTCGAGTTATAGTCGAACCAAGAAAGTCGAACAGTACTTGTCGAGCTTTATGAGTCGAGTCGTTCATTAGCATAAGAGTCGAGCTTCTATGTTCAAGCTTGACTTAGACCTGAGATTATTGAACTCATTTTCATGTTTAAGGTCATCTCACTAACGGAATCCAGTGGCCCGAACTTAAACTTCTACCGAACAGTTCATTTGTAACCCTAAACCCAAAAGAAAAATACATCCATCCAATGTGCCACAAATTTTAAACATGTCCAAGCTGCATTAAATAGAATTAAATAACATTTACTAGGCCTTAATGACACGAGACTTGTAATGACAATTTATTTACGGCTGTATTTGATTGAACTTTTTATCGATGAAAAATATTTTTATCACAAATTCTCTACCAATTATAATATTTGATAGTTTTTATTTTGTACAAAATTATTTTCCAAAAAGTTATTATTTTTTATATTTTTTTCTAAAGTAGTAGGAAATAAAACTTGTCCAATCCATAGAAAAAAAATATTATTTTTCATAAAAAGAGAACTATTTTTTGTATTTTTCATTAAAAATAATGACTATTAACATCCAAATTAGATTTTCTATAAGAAACTGTTAAAATTTTATAAATAAAAAAAAAAATCTAGTACAATAATTTCGTGGAATTAATTTCTGTTCTACATATTTTCCACCAGTCAAACACAATCAAGATTTGTTGGTTTAAAAAAAATACCCCAATTACAAACGTTATGAAAAGTTTATTATAGGAATATTTAGACTTTGAGTCTAAAGATAAGTTTCAAAATTTATGTATGGATCTCAAAAGTGTCACTAATATCTTAAAAGTGTCATCAAAGGTGTACATAAGTGTCACTAATTATTTTTGGTGACTCTTTTGAGACCAAAATACTAATTATGTTTATTATGGAAACCCAAACACAAATTTCAGAGCTGATACCCAATATAGTTGAATCCTCCAACCCAAACACGCCTTTTAATTCTTATTGTCGAATGATATATAGGTTGTTTTGGGTAACAACTAGGTTACCTGCACAATCATTACATCCGAGCCAAATTTATTTGGTCAGCAGTGTTCTTCCTTAAATTGTTCTATCATCTTCTCCGGCCTCAACGACACGTACGAGGCTGAGCGAGCAGCAGCAAGTCCAGTTTCCTCCCTACCGCCACCCCAGCGGACTCCGTCATGTCGAAATCCTGCGGTTGCATTCCGTCGGGGAGCTCCCAGTCGAAGTGGTACAGGAGGTGGGCCAACGCGAGCTCCACGATGGCGGTCCCGAACGCGATCCCCGGGCACAGTCGCCTGCCACCTCCAAACGGCAAGTACTCAAAGCCAGGGGTCGCCGTCCCCACATCGAACCTCTCGGGCTTGAAACTCTCGGCGTCGTGCCAGTACTCGGGATCCCTCCCCATCGCCCAGACGTTGACGAGGACCGTGCTCCGTGCCGGTATCGTGTACCCAGCCACCTCGCAGGCCTCCGCGCAGATCCTTGGCAGCAGCAAGGGATTGGGAGGGTGCAACCTTAGTGTCTCCTTGATCACTAGCTTCAGGTAGTCGAGCTTACCGACGCTGTGTTCTATGTTTTCCTTTCCAGCTCCCAGAACAAGCCTCACTTCCCTCTGGGCCTTCTCCATCGCTTCCGGGTTCCTCATCAGCTCCGCCATGGCCCATGTCATAACATTGGCTGTCCCCTCAGTGCCGGCCGTGAACACGTCCTACGGAAAAAAACAAATATTTACTATTACTTCCAATTAATAAATATGTAAATTGAATATTAAGCTAGCAGCTGTTACTTACCATGATGACAGCCTTGACACTGTCCATCGTGAGAGGGATATCTAGATCTCCACGCTCTTTGGTTCTCAACAGCACATCAAGCAAGCACTCCCCCTCCCCCTCCCCCTCCCCTCGTTCACGAGATTTCGCCAGACGCTCTCCGATGATCTCGTCGAAGATGCCGTCGATCTCGCGGTGAATTCTATTCAAGCTGAACTTCATCCCGGTGACGACGTCGAGGAACTTCACGGACGGGAACAGATCGGCAACGTTGAGCCCGATGACGAACCTGCTCCCCTTCGCCATTGCCGACACGAATCGCTCCTGGTGCTTGCACTTCTCCCCGTAGGTCGCCCGCGAAGCTACCGTGTTGGCGTGCAGGAGGAACATCTTCGTTAGATTGACCGGCACCGCAGCCGAGCCGCTGCCGGTACCGCTTGAAGCAGCCGAGACGTGTCGAATGAGGCTCGAGACCTCCTCCTCCCTTATCGCGGAGAAGGTCTTGACTCGCTTTGCGCTGAACAGCTCGAGAGCCGCAATCTTTCGCAGCTGTTTCCAGTAGTCGCCGTAGGGGGAGAAGCCGATGTCGGAGGAGCCATAGATGACGGTCTTGCTCATAAGGGTTTGGGGACGTGAGGCGAAGTTGAGATCTTTGGTTTTTATGATCTCTTTGGCAGCTTCCGGGGAAGAGATCACGATTAGGTCAATCTCGCCGAATTTCAGGTGCATCACTGCCCCGTACTTGTTCGATAGGTCACGGAAGGAGCGGTGCGGGAGGGTGCCGATGCTCATGTGGTGCATGCTTCCGATGATGGGGAGTTTCCATGGGCCAGGAGGCAGAGGAAATCCATTCATCACTTGCTTTCTTTGCTTCTTTTGTGCTTTATTGATCATCGCCAGTAATAAGACGTAGAGGAGGGAAAAGAGGAGGACTAGGAAGGAGAGTTCCATAGTGCTAGTGGTGAGAAGAAGAATGGAGGAAAGTAGTAGAGTACGTCTACTGCTTTAATATTGGTGTGATTATATATAACATAGCGACGGCCGGTCGACAGATCAGTCGATGGGCTCAAGTGAGTGTACTGTGTGTGGGGGAGAGGAACGTATCAATTATGATATTTGTCTTTCAAAACATTTATATGATGTTATTTACATCTGACATCATAAACTGATATGATAAATTTTAACCAAAAAATTAATTATTCAAAATTTTTAATATTAATTTAATATTAAAATTTGTCAAATGTCAGTTGCACCAAATTTTTTTTTTTACAAGACAAATAGCATTTTTGGAGGAAGAATAGTTTGAGCTACGATTAATGCTGGCCATCACAAACGTATATTAAGTCATATTAACTGTCAAAAGTACGTATTTTTGAGAAATATATTTAAGTAAAACAAAAACAAAAAAGATTAGTGCTGGCCATCACAAACGTAGATTAAGACATATTAACAGTAAAAAATTACCTATTTTAGAGGAATATATTTAAGTAAAACAAAATAAAGAAATAAATAAAATATCTTGTTTGCATGTGTTGTCAAGAATACAGTTGTAAACATAATTTAATGATAATTTTTTTATTCTACAACATATATATAAAGCGTCAAAGGCAATTTCACAAGAAAATAATTAAAATTGTGTAATTAATTACAAGATATACTATATTGCAAGCTCATGAAAATAGGAAGAGTATAAGATCAATCATTGATTGAAAATATTATGCATAATGCATAATCGGTATCTGTCGTTTCTGGTTAGATGCTTATGGTGAATATTTTGATTTGGACCAACTCAGGCTCGGAATTAGTCATTGAGGATATGTGTATCGACCGGTAGTGTATAGAATCATAGTTTCCCCTTTATATAACACTTAAATCAGGAATTGATCAGATTGCGCATTTAAGAAGGCTTTAGTTAAGAGATCCTAAACTGTCCTTTTTAAACTGTTTATAGCTTCCTTAGCATAAACTGTATCTCAAATTAATGCTTCCATATGGAGAAGAGAGAATTTATGGCAGGACATTATCCATATCAGTAGTCTGTTGGCAGATATGCAACTCCACTTATCTCTGCACGTTGTGGGGGTGATTTCAATGTTACGATGTGATAGAAAAAATAATACAACTTTTTCAATTTAGAAATCTATAAACAATAAAAATTAAATAGTTAAAGTTACCGGCCTTCGGAGAAGTCGTGCACGAAGCACTGTCCTAAGAGTTAATCCGAGGTCTATGGACATACGTTTCTCGGAAGCTCCTAGTGGTAAAAATCCCTGACTACCGGTTTCTCTTCGTCGCACACAATTCGGAGAGAGAAACCGAACTTAGTTCTGCCCAGAGCAAGGATTGTGAGGAAAGAATGTTGTTGGAGAGAAGAAACAGAGAAAGAGGTTTCAATTAGAGAAAAAATATTCTGTAAAGAAAGGAGGAGGTGACCGCAATATAAAGGCAGATCAAAGACACAACCAACATACAAGAGATTAAATGGCTCATAAAACTAGCTAAAGAGCGATAATAAAAGGGAAAGGAACGTGGAGGAATGAATGTCAAAATAGCTGTTACAGAGGGTGTCACAAGGGTTCAATGAACATGGACATAATGCCTCAACATTCAAAAATTTGAATGAGCCAAATCGGTTCAAAAAATAAAGGGGAGCAAAAAGATTTTTTGGATCCCAGCCTGAACCCGAAAAGTAAATTGGATCGGCATTCGGCGCCCGCAAGTGTGGGCACGTAACCGCACCCGTTACGCGTACCGAAACGGGCCGGACGGCGGCGGCGGCGCGCGCGTGTGGCCCAAGGGGTTCCCCACACAACAACTTAAGAGAGCAATGAAGAACTAATATATACATACAAGGGAGGAGTGGTCCAACCGATGTGGGACTAAAGAGAAAAAAGAAAATTGAGCTTTTGCATCTCCACAACTAACAATCCCCCCCCCCCCAAATAAAAGGTCACGTTCTGAAATAGAAAAGACTAAGAAATTAAAAGGAAGAGTTTCTGGGCAAGTATATACTATGCATAGATGAGATCGACTACAGCCTTGAATCTCACTTAGTGACTATTGTCTTTGTCTGAAGAAGTGCTTGATGGACTATGCCTTGAATCATACTTCTTTTACCAGATTTAGAAAACAGTACACATAGTACGCTAGAGGTTCTGGGTCTAACGGGTGGCGCTTTTTGGTTGGCCATGCGCACTAATTCCAAATTCATGAGAGTTGTCTGGGATCGCCCTGTCCCATAGTCGCGGCCTTCACGACCTCTCATATAGGTAAGTCCTTAAGGGTTGGTGATAGGTTTCAACCCCGCATAACAGCTTGGACCTATTAAGAGTTTTAAAACTCATCCTAACCATATCACTCAAGAACACTATCACCATAGGGATGGGGAATTATTGTACGCATCTACAACCACTTGGGCATTGAAGAATGATATTTTAATCTCGAGTCAGTGTTCCATAAAAGTCATCTAAGTTCAGCTTGTTTCTACCCATTGAACCGGCTTCTTGGGATCTCCAATCAGACTCGGTTGGGCTGCCACTGCTGGTGACTTTACTTATGGGCTTAACCCCATCTCCCTCGATGATTCTAGGATTAAAGTCCTAGACAGACCCTTCATCAAGTGGTCTGCAAGGTTCTTTTCTGACTTTATATAGTCAAGAACCATATATTTGCCCAATAGGCTCTTTATAGACTTGAAGGGCAGCTACAAGTGCCTGTTCATCTTAGCATTCACAGAATCATGCTTTAGTAGTTCTATAACATATTTATTATCACAGTTTATAAAATTTGTAGGAACATGACGAATAGAAACAGGTATATGCATAATAAGGTTTCTTAGCCATTCGGCTTCTGTACATGTAGTATCCAAGGCTATCATTTCGGAGTCCATTATACTCCTTGCTATGATAGTTTGTTTGCATGATCCCCAGGAGATTGTAACTCCTTCTAGAGTGAAAACATATCCAGTAGTGAATTTTATATCATGTGAGTCAGTTATCCAGTTTGTATCTGAATAACCTTCTATGATATCAGGGTGTCTAGTATAGTGTAGCATATAGTCTAGAGTACCCCTAAGATATCTGAATACTCTTTCCAATGCTATCTAGTGTAACTGATTTGGGTTACTAGTATATCTACTTAGTCTCCCAATAGTAAATGCAATATCATGTCTGGTCCTGTTTGATATATACATGAGAGAACCTATCATCTGAGAATATCTATGTTATTCCATGGGAGAACCCTCATTTTTCTTGAGAACAATACTACTGTCATAAGGAGTAAGGGAATGTTTCTTATAAAAAAACTCAAATTTTCTTAGCATTTTCTCGATAGAGTGGCTAAGGATAGAGTATAGCCCTCCTTGGATTTGGACAGTTGCATGCCTAGAATCAAGTTGGCTTCACCTAGATCTTTCATATCAAACTGGCTGGATAAATAGTCCTTGGTATTAGTTATCAATTCTAGTGATGATCCAAAAATAAGGATGTCATCTACAGACAAACATAAGATGACACAACTTTCATCTAAAATTTTGGAGTATATACATTTGTCATACTCATTTGGCACGAAACCATATTCTTAGATGATTATGTCAAATTTGTTGTGCCATTGTTTGGGAGCTTGCTTTAGGCCATAAAGAGATTTAACTAATCTGCAAACTTTCTTTTATTGGCCTTTAGCAATGAAACCTTCAGGTTGCTCCATGTAGATTTCTTCCTCTAGGTCCCCATTTAGAAATATTGTCTTTACATCCATTTGATGGATTAGCATATTATGAATGGATGCTAAGGCTAGAAGGGTTCTAATAGAGGTGATCCTAGCTACAGGTGAGTAGGTATCAAAATAATATAATCCCTTTTTATGGGTAAAACATTTGGCTACTAATCTAGCCTTGTATTTCTCTATGGTACCATCGGTTCTAAGTTTCTTTTTGAATATCCACTTAGAACCTATGGGTTTACTACCTAAAGGTAGGTCTGCTAGAAACCAAGTATTGTTCTCCATTATAGAGTTATACTCACTGTTAATGGCTTCTTTCCAGAAAGGGGCATCAGGAGAAGATATTGCTTCTTCATATGTTGAGGGACCACCCTCTATCAAAAAGGTGAAGAAACCTTCTCCTAAGTTCTTTTCAATTCTTTCTCTTTTACTCCTTCTAGGTTCTATATTTTGTTCGGGTTATAAACTAGAAATTTGAACATGAGAGCTAGTGGACGGAGTAAGAGAGAAGTTTGAGGGAGAGAAAGAAATTCTATCTTTAAAAGGATATATATTCTCAAAGTAGAATGCATATCTTGCTTCTATAATAGTATTGTTGGAGATTTTATTTACTTCTGAGTGAGTAACAAGAAATCTATTGGCATTGCTATCTAGGGCATATCCTATGAATACAACATCTACAGTCTTAGGTCCGATCTTCCTCTTTTTAGGTTCAAGAATTCCTAATTTAGCCAGACATACCCAAACTTTGAGATAATAGATCCTAGGAGCTCTACCTTTCCATAATTCATAGGGAGTCTTATCATTAGACTTACTAGGAATCCTATTAAGGATGTAACAGGCCGATAATAATGCTTCTTCCCACAAATTATCGGGAGCACCTGAGCTTAGGAGCATGGCATTCATCATATCAACAGAGTACGATTCTTCCTTTTAGCAACTCTGTTGGACTGTGGTGAATATGGAGCAGTTACCTCATGGATTATTCTATTTTCTTCACATAAATTGGTCATATCATTTGATATATACTCTCCACCACGATCTGATCTAAGAATCTTAATCTTTCTCTCTAACTGGTTCTCAGCTTCAGATTTATAGACCTTAAATCAATCTAGAACTTCATCTTTGGTTTTGAGTAGATATGTATAATAAAACTTTGAATGATCATCTATAAAGGTAACAAAGTATTTTCTACCGCCTCGGATCAAAACCCTATTTGAGTCACACACATCACTATGAACTAGCTCTAGAAGGTCAAAGTTTCTTTCTACAGATTTGAAAGATAGCCTTGTGTGTTTGGCTTGAACACAGATCTCACACTTGTGTTTATCATCTATTGGAGTCTTAGGAATAAGATCTAAGTTCATCATCCTTCTTAGAGAACATAGATTCACATGACCTAATCTACTGTGCCACACATTTGAAGATTTTACATTGAAAACAACAAAAGAAGGATCTGAAATTTTATTCACGGTACTCAGAATAAAAGACCATCTCTTACAATATTTTTCCAATAAAAAGGTCATTCTTAGAAAATACTACTTTATTTGCTTCCATAACAATCTTGTACCCTGAAGCTACAAGAAGAGACTCACTAACTAAATTTCTTCTGATATACGGCAAATGTAACACATCATGAAGAGTCAGAGTTTTTTCTGATATTATCTTTAGATCTATTCTTCCTCTTCCTATAATCTGTGCCGCTGAGCCATCTCCTAGAGTTATACCTCCTCCACCTAATTCCTGATAGTTTGAAAACAGGAGCGATCAAAGGAAACATGAATATTAGCTCCAGAATCCAACCACCAATCGTTAGAATGGTAAAAAATGTTGACTAAGGGTTGATAGCTTACAGACCTGAAGGAACTAGAAGAGCCATTGAGAAGCATGTTTGCTTCTGGTTTGGCATGACGTTTTCCTTTGTAAGAAGTCTGGATAGATTCCTTCTTCTTATGGAAATAGTTGGTGGCTATATGGTTTGTTTTACCACACACAAAACAAAATCTCTTCTAATCCTGAATTTGACCAAAGGTTATTGGTTTATTGTGGTGATGGTTTTGGTGGTGAGACTGAGGGTTCTGCTTCTTCTTGAAGAGATTCCTTTTTGGTTTGTGGTGATGATGAGGCTTGGGTTTACCTTAAAATTCTACTAGGTTTACCTTAGCTTTAGGCTCAGGCTTAAGGTTATACCTTAGCCTAATTTGTTCTTCTATTCTAATTTTCTTTAGGACTTGAGCAAAGGTAAGGTCACCATGAGTATGAATAAGGTCTTTTTTGACATCAGACCAAGAAGGAGGAAGCTTGTCTATTAAGCAGGCTATTTTATACTCAGTAGAGAAGAAAGTGCCTTTGGCTTGAATATGCCTAAGGTATTCTTGGAATTCATGTATTTGGTCATTTATAGGTTGGTTATCTACCATAAAGTATCTGTTGAATGAGGAGGAATTGAATCTTTCAATTCCAGCATCATCACAACTATATTCATCTTCCAGGGCATCCCAAAGTTCTTTTGCACTTTTGTATTCAAAGAATATGTCATATAGTGATTCAGACAAGGCGCTTAGAATTCTATGGAAGCAATGGTAGTCTATTTCCTTAGGGGTCTTGGGTCTAGTGGAACCAGAGGACTTAGATACACCTATGTCAGACTCAGTGTCATCAGAGTCATTTGTGATTGGTGTAGAACCATCAATGGCTGAGATCAATCCTAAGGTAGTGAGCCAAAATTTTATCTGACTTTTCCATCTCTTAAAGTAGGTCCCGTTGAATTTTGCAGGTTTAGCAGTAAAGGTCTCATCCTTGCCAGTCATGGTTGCAAATAGGGAAAGTCTGAAAGATACAAAATTACTCAATAACAATGTCCAATGATTTAGAATAATAATTCAAGTGATTTTGCTAACAAATCTTAAAATCTTTAGTCTATCAAGTATAGATTAATTTGGGTTAGCTGTAGGGGCCGATTCCCAGCTAGCGGTGGTCCGAAGACACTTAAATACCGTGTCGCTTAGGGCTATTTACACCCGGTTGACAGAAGCACCCTTTCGGCTTGTTCCCAAATTGATCTTTACTTTTAGAATCCAGACTCAAAGAGATTTGCAATTATACTTAACTATTATTGTCTTGAGGACGTTTCAATTAAACAATATTGTAGTTAACAATAAGTAAATGTAGAGCTAATTATAACAATGAGTACCAATGACGGTATATATATATAGTAAGCAAAATTTTATGAGCTACAAATACTAAATTACAGTAGCTAAATTGAATCACAAGATTATATGTGCTGGCAAATATTCAACCAAATAAATTAAAACTTTTTGTCAACAGAATATAAGGCTGTTAATTGTCCTTAGTAACAATCATTTTCTATACTAAGTTTGAAATAATTAAAACAATCAAGACTTATGTTGACAGTAGGTTCTAATACCAATTTTTTTAAATTAATATATTAATTAAAATTTAATTAATATATGATTTAAGACAATTAAAACTTTCTATATGATTTAAAACTTCATATATACATAAAAGAACTTTGATAGTAAATATTCTACTCACAAATATTTGCTAACAAATTAATATACAGAACTAACAAATATTTTACTACTAAATAGTTCATCACAGTGTATATAAAAAAATTGTATTATTTAATACAAAATTCTTTACAGAATATTTGAACCCAATTTCGTAAGAAATTATTAAATAAAAGGAATTTAACTGTGCTAATCAGTAGCAACGTTGAATGTAAATTATTCCTACACCACATTTAACATCATGCTACAAATATATATATATATATATTTTTTAATATGTCAGGGATTAACTCTTAGATTGATAGAAAAAATAGTACAACTTTTCCAGTTTAGAAATCTATAAACAATAAAAATTAAATAGTTAAAGTTACCGGCCTCCGGGGAAGTCGTGCACGAAGCACTGCCCTAAGAGTTAATCCGAGGTCTATGTGCAGACGTTTCTCGGAAACTCCTGGTGGTAAAAACCCCTGACTACCGGTTTCTCTTTGTCGCACACAACTCGGAGAGAGAGACCGAACTTAGATCTGCCCAGAGCAAGGATTGTGAGAAAATAATGTTGTTGGAGAGAAGGAACAGAGAAAGAGGTTTCACGTAGAGAAAAAATATTCTGTAAAGAAAGAAGGAGGATGTGACCGCAATATAAAGACACATCAAAGATACAGCCAACAGACAAGAGATTAAATGGCTCATAAAACTAGCCATTAAAGAGCGATAATAAAAGGGAAAGAAACGTGGAGGAATGGCTGTCAAAATAGCTGTTACAGAGGGTGTCACAAGGGTTCAATGAACCTAGACATAGTGCCTCAACATTCAAAATTTTGAATGAGCCAAATCGGTTCAAAAAATAACGGGGAGCAAAAAGATTTTTTGAAACCCAGCCTGAACCCGAAGAGTAAATTGGATCGGCATTCGGCGCCCGTAGGTGTAGGCACGTACCCGCACCCGTTACGCCGAATTGAGCCGAGTCGGGCCGGGCGGTGGCGCGCGCGTGTGGCCCAAGGGGTTCCCCACACATCAACTTTAGAGAGCAATGAAGAAGAATTAATATATACATGCAAGGGGGGAGTAGTCCAACCGATGTGGGACTAAAGAGAAAAAAGGAAATTGAGCTTTTGCATCTCCACAGCTAACAATTGGGGGATTTCAATATTATGATGTTCTATCATGAAAAAGTTGGTGAACGACGCGTGCCAGATCTTGTTCTACGAGACTTTCAACAATGTTTATTAGGACTCAATTTCTCATGAAAGTTCAGGACATGCGTGGACGTGGAGGAGCTCGAAAATAATCGGTGGTTTGCTAGGCCATCGGCGATGGCAGAGGGACTTGTGCCAAGCACTAGCGAGCATTCCGCTATCCATGTTGGCTCGTTTCTCTTTTAGTGCAATATGTTGGAGGTTTTAGCCTTGGACTCTAGAAATATAATCCCACATCGTCCAAAATCTCAAGTGTTTATTTCAATATAAAGCTATGTTATGTATTGACATATGCACATGGGTGTGGTATCTCATGTGGTTGAGATGATGAGATATTTTCCTAGATTATAATCTTCAATTTTTGTCTTTTCAAAATTTATTTGTGGGTTATTATAATTTATGATTTTTCACATACTTTGTACGATTACAATATTCCAGGAATAACAATCTTAAAGCAAGATCCGAACAACGATCAAGCTACAAAGATAAAAATCTTACTTCTCTCCTCGACACAAGTTTCAACAAACTTGACAAGTTCGATGAAGAACACTTCAACATATGGAAGAGAAAGATTAATCTCAATCTCTATCCTGTCAAGGTTGAATATATATGTGTTGACTGTTCTGGAACTTGCCATTCCAGAAATAGGAGATGTGCTGCTAACGCGATTGACAAGCAGTACAAATGAAAGAAGGACAACAATCTTTGCAAGTTGTTGATTCTCAACACCATGGATGATTCCATGGCAGAATCATACAGCAAGAAGGTTAATACAAGAGACATCTCAGAGTCTCTTGAGAGACTACCGATGAAAAAATATCCAATATTTATCTCGTCAACATGTTCTTCAAGATGCAATTTAAGGGTGACAAGGTCATGTTGTCTCAAGTCAAAGAATTTATCAAGTTGCAACAAAATCTTGAGGATGTAGGCATGCATCAAGAAGATAAGTTCATGGTGGAGGCTATTGTCTCCAAGCTCCCTCTTGGCTGGAACAAATTTACTGCATACATCATTAGCAGAGCTTGACTAAATTTTTTTTTGGGGGGATAAGTTGAAATTTTTAAGGTACAAATTATATTTTTGGAGGGATAAATCTAAGTTTTTATAAGAAAAAAAGGGGGGGGGAACCCCAACCCTAATGAAGCTATGTCCGTAACAGGCATATACCGCAAAAAGATGGAGATCGAACTAGAAGTTATTTTGCACTGGATTCATGTTGAAGATGAAACCAGAGCTCAACTCAAAGTGGACACTCTATCCAAACAGTTTGTTAAGGCAAACACATGCTGGAGACTCTAGGGAAAGCAGAAGGCTTTCCACAACAATAAGTAGGACTTCAACTATCTGAAAGTGAAGTCAGCTTCTATCAAATCTAAGTCAAGTAATGAATTAACTTGCTACAACTGTGACAAGAATGGCCAACACAAGAAGGACTGCAAGTCCAAGTCAAATTAGAAACAGAATGACATATAGTAATATGAGCTTAACTTTATTACAATAATTGTGCAGGTCAAGTCATCTAGCATAGACACATACTTGGGGTGGACACAGGTGCATCTTTTCACGTATGTTCAAAGAAGAAATTGTTCATCACTTACGAACTAACTGTTGAGAAGGTTTCGATGGCGAACATATCACAAGCTGAAGTTAGAGTGATAGGAATTGTGGGGCCGAAACTGACTTTAGGGAAGACTCTAACTCTGAAGGACGTAAAGAATTTTTTTGCTATTACCATGAATCTGATCTCTAGAAGTCTGATGTTCAATGCAGCCTTAAGGATGGACATCAATATATGACAAGTTATGATATTTTACATGGGAATTTATTTACTCTTAAGGATGGACATCGACACGACGTATAAACTCTATCTACTCTCACGATACCGTTACCAGTAAGTACATTGAGTCTTACTGATAATGATTCGGGTTCTAATCCAACTCGTGTCATAAATCGTGCAGACATAAAGGAATGTGATGCACCAGAATCAAACAATACTAGAGCTGAATGAGAGTTGACGACAATGGTACCTGCCACCACCTCACCTGAAGTTAGTTGTTCCTCCACAGTGAGTGTCATAGCCTGGCCTTGTCCTATCGGTGCTAGTCGTCACTGCTATGGACCTCCTTATTTGGCTTGTACTTGAGCTTAGGCATGCGCATAATGTTGTGGTCTCTGTTGCTGGAATACTTGAGACTGGGTCAACAAAGGCCTCAAACCCTAGTTCTGCTGAACCGATGCTGGAGCCCTATACTGGGGTCCTGCCGAGAAAGATGATGATGAACTAGCTTTGTGTAGGCAAGATTCCACTCTGTGGCCTGGTGCCCCACAGGCTAAGCACAGCCCTTGTGCTCTGCGATACTCTGAAATCACTTGTCCTAGTTTTCCATAATGAGAACATCCCACTGAAGGAGACGATCTCTGCTACTGAGGACGTGTTAGAGCTGGTCGCTGAAAAGATAATACCGAAGTTGTCCTGGTCGGGGTTCCAATCGTTAAAGCTCACACTGCTAGAGCTGGTATTGAAGACTGGTTATAAGAACTGCCTGACGTTTGGGTCCTCTTACGACCTCCAATCCTATCCACTATTCTCTGGGAGGTATACTTATGCCTCCTTGCTGCTCTTAACACAACATCAAAAGTCTGAAACTCATGTTGTTCCATTGCAAATATGATTTCCAGGTGAAGTCCCTGTTGGAACCTCCTTGTTCGGTCTAATTCGGTCACCACCAAGGTGGGAGCAAACCGACTTAACCTGCAGAACTCTGTCGCATAGCCGTCGACAGTCCTGCCCATCTACTTCAAGTTATTAAATCTCTGTCGTAGATCATAATACGATACCGTGTTAAAGTATCTGACCTAAAATCTTTTGCTGAATGCGGCCCAAGGGACATGTACTGTTAGTAAAACCATCTGTGTTGTCCACCAGTCTCGGGCCAGATCTAACAACTACAAACGAACTACCAAGACTTGTTCTCTAGCCAAAACTTTGACTGCCTCTAGAATAGCCTCAGTATCCTGAATCCAAGAGTCCAATGCAAACGGATCCTCGGTGCCATATAAATACGAGGGTTGGAGGCGCTTAAAGTTACTTGCCAAGTTGTTGGCACGAGGTCCGCCTCTTTCCAAAGCCCCTTATACTGACTGAATGAGTACGTCTTCTCGACGTCCTTTAGATGCCAATAATTCTGAAGGATACCAATTAGCACACTGTTGTCCCCTCCTGCATCGGGTATTGGTTGCACGAAAGTATAGGCTGGATCTGAGGTTCCTTATTTTGAGTTGTTCTGGAACCTGCATTAGAATGTTGAGGCTGAACCTCAAGAGTTTGTTAGGCATCAGGATGTTGTCCTGTTACTAAAGGAACTCGGGCTGGATGATCAGAAGGACCAGGAATAATATTCCTAAAAGATAAAGGACACAAGGATCATCAAAGGGACGAACATAATTGATCGATGATCGAAGCAGATGTTGAATCAAGATTTCAGGGAAATAAATTCGACACTGGAGGATATCAAGGAGTAGCATGATTGAGACATCTAAAATATATTGGTAAACCCCCCACACTTCTGAATTTTTAGACCTGCATGGACCACCACCTAAACTGTATCACGCCCTAGAACCAGAATACTAAAGAGTGAGGGCAGACAAATACAACTACGTATACCAGAGTAATCTATACCTTGAGATACGGTCATGGTTGTCTAGATATGTGAGGGTTTACTCTACAATCTATCAGGCAATCATGGGTCAAGAATCCTAGGCATCTCAATCTCAAGCAAGCAATAAGTTTACAAGATGTATGATCACCAACACATAATAGTAAGACGTCCCAAACTATACATACCTAGATGATCATGAAGTAAGTTACCAAAATGAAGAACTAGTATAGTACAATGTTACATGATCATCTCTACCTATAGTCTAGAATATGTTTTGTATGTAGGCCCATAGGCTAGAATGTCAAGTCCAAAACACGAGCTAAACACGTGCTCGGTGGCTAAACCCCTCAAAAGAATAATATACAAGATCAAGTAAGTGAGGAAGAAGAAACCCACTTATGGACATTGGTGCTCCTGGTGTTCACCATATTGAGGCAGAAAGTACGGGAGATCCTGCAGTCCTGCTCCAAAATCTGGCCATAAGAAGCCATTGGGGTCAGACCCCAAAATAGCAAGTGCCACAAGGGAGCCAAACTTATGAACTAAAACCAGCATGCAGAAAAATTAATAAAATAGCAGATAAAGTGACAATTAAACAGTTCTTGAGTATTTAAACAATGGCATCAGGAATCAGTACTCCGGTTACCTTTTTCGGATCAACTGCTAATGCAAATTAGGACATGACTAGACTAGACTGGAAATCAAATGATTACGGCTAATCATGCCCTACAGCTTGCTATCATTAACTAACTAGGGTTATCATAGTCCTAGTTACTAACATATACAGTTTATGATTGCTTACAGCCACATGCCCTGCAGACTATCCGGTTTATCCAGATGAACAGGTACATAGTACAGGTTTATCAGGTATAATCATTTTTTTGTCTTTTCTGGTAGTGCACCACTCGTTGGTGTGTTGGAAGTGTGTCCCTCACAACAGAGAGCTCTAAATCTATCAGGTGTCATTGGGATACTGGGATTGCATATAGCTAAAAATTCTCTCTAGATGCTTTCTAGATTATTATTCTAGTTATTATCCTGGACAATTATCAAGGATTTTTGATCATGGTGCTCAGGAATATGCCTTAGATATGATGTAAGACAGGACAGTAACTTGACAGGTACAATCAAAATCAACTGGATACATATTATGCAATACATGTGCTACTAATAGCCTTAATCAGAACAGTTACATGATTTCTCAAGTCAGGAGTGCGCTACATCAAAGCCACAATCAGGATTAGCAGGATCAGGAGTATCATGATGGTGTGCTTCATCGAGCCACTAATAGGATTATCATGATCAGGAGTATCAGGGTTATTAGTGTAGAAGCATAAAAAATCTCTCCATGCGCTCCAGTTTACAGTCGACAAATAAGCGAGAGATACATAACAAGGGTGGACGCATAACACCCTCGGATATATGACATCCCGAGACGCATGTCGTCCTTTGATGCATCGTCCCTACAGTCATATCAGAGCATTTATGACTCCTACACTGGGGATAGTACTCCCTCTTAGTTCGAACTGGGCACGACACTGCCAACCTTCCCTGAAGACTATTTGTTCGAAGAATCTAAAGCGGAAAGTGCTAAGTCTACTATCCCGTCTATCTCTCCTTATGTAAGAATGACATAAATGGCAGGGATGAGCATGAATGCCCAAGTGACCGGCAGCACCTCGAGGCCCTCGAGGATATAATGCAGACCATGAGCGAATCAATGCAAGACTTTACCTAAGCTATGCTAGACATCAAGGCAAGTGTAGCCTCCCAGCCACCAAGGGCCTCAGGACAAGCAAGCTTGGACCCGGAGACCAATGCAGATTCTGACGCAACCGCTCCGCCCATAGGTAAAAATAACCCTCTGCCCAGTTCGTCTGCCCCTTCCGCGGGAGACGAAGCCAAAGACGCAATGAGGGAAATTTGGGAACTCCGGGCTCGCCTAAAATTTATGGGCAGTCAGGATTCACTGTGCAAGCTCGGGATACGACAACCGTACCCCTACGAGTGGAGGAATGTTTCGTACCCACCAAAGTATAATCCCTTCAACCTGAACCCATTCGACGGGAAGACTTCTCCTGGTTAATATATGAGCTATTTTGAGACTGCAATGGGGCACCAACCTTGTAGTGACGTGCTACTTACCAATATCTTTGTGGGAACATTTTTTGGGGTCGCATTCGACTGGTTTTGCATCCTACAAGACAATCGTATCTCGTCGTTTGATGACTTTAAGAGTTTTTTCCTCAAAAGATTCTATGACTGAGGAAGCGACATGACGATGTCTTTCCTGATGGATGTCACCAAGGGAAAAGGGAGCTTGCCCGAAATTATATTGAGCGTTTCTGCCAAGAAGCACTAAGGTTGACTCCAGGCAACCCTGAGTCCACACTGATGGACATGTGCCACAGGAACCTACTTTCGGCAGTCAGCCTCTGGATGGGCGACAGTTAATTCAAAGACTGGACATCATTCATTATCAACACAGTCGATGCTGAAAAGAAGGTTAAAGATGCCCGGCTCCTGGGAATACAGATCCCTATCGCAGATGACATAGGGAAACGTCCCAATAATAGCAACAATGGCGACATCAGACGCGAGGGAAAAGGGAAGCAGGCCCTGGTGGCCAACTTAACCAGAAATCCTGAGCAAAAGTCGGCTGAGGTTCCAAAGCCCCATAAGACTTACTCCTTCGAAGATGATGACGTCATGCCCATCTTTGATGTGTTGATGAAGGGTGGCAAGCTTCGGCTCCCCGACATCAAGTGCCCTGTAGAGGCAGCCTAGATGAACAATCCAAAATATTGACACTACCATCGCTACGTTCACCATGAAATGAAGGATTGCTACACCCTCAAGCGGTACATCTGGCTCCTGCTTGACACCAAGGCCCATACCTTGGACTTCGACGACAAGACAGTTATCGCCAACATGGTGTCCCTCCAGTTTAGTAACTTTTCCGCGACGGAAGCCCGGGACGGAGTTATTCCGATCCTAAAGGTAACAATGGAGGTCGTCAATCTTCCACATGCTCGCGACCAAGCAGCCGAACTGATACCTCTTATACTATACCTCAGGGCGAGATCATGTGGTTCCACCCGGATCTTGTCCCAGACTTGATGCAACAAGCAGCTCCTTCTGCCGTCAAGTCTAAAGCACAAAAAACTAATTCATGCCACATGGTTTCTCCCATCGCTGAAGAGGCCTAGGCTTGGGCACCAGGTCAGGCCTAGCCTACCAGTGAGATTATGAAGCTTCTGACGTCAATGCACCTCAAACTACTGCATCTGTCGTATCTAATCCAGGTTATCTCAACCCCCACCATCGGACAAGTCCAAACAAAAAGAGGGATGCTTCGACAAGCTGTTACGTAAAAAATGGCTCAAGGACTGGAAAAGCCCTACAACTTTGATATCTTGGCTCAACTCGCTAATACCCTGATAAGTTGTCACCATTTGAGCTTCTCCGACTCTCCAGAGATACCCAGAACGCTCTGAGTTAGGCGCTACAAAATGTCTACGCCTACCTAGCGCAAGTCAAGCCGTCAGGAGAGGATTCTGCCGCATGCCCCCACTACATAAATATGATGGAGGCGGTGCCCAATATCACATTTTTGCAACATGACATGTTGCTAAAAAAATAATCGGCATTATCGTCCCATGTACTACATAGGGTACATTGGATCCATCAAAGTGGACCGGATGCACATCGATCCTAGTTTGTCAATCAGCATCATCCCACGGAGTCTGCTTCAGACCTTGGGCATTCCGATGCATCGCCTGGCAGCCACCAATATTGTCATTACTGGCTTCAACGTAGGAAGGACCTATCCTCTGGTTAAGATTCGTCTGAAATATCAAATTGGTGACTTAAAAAATGAGGTCACTTGCTACGTCATTGACGTGGACGTTTCCTATAATATCCTGTTGGGACGGCCTTGGATACACGAATACATGATCGTGCCATCAACCCTACACCAATGTCTAAAGTACGTGGATGATCATGGCACGGTCAAGATGGAGTTCCCAGATGTCGATCCTTTCAATGGGATCGAGGCCTCCTACTCCGACGCACTCTTATACAAGCAATTCCACCAAGATGAAGGTGGCAATTATGTTGACGATGAGGCAGAGGCCAGGACAGCATAAGATGAACCTTTTGGAGTACATCTAAAAGCACGCGCTCCTGACACAACCTCTTTCCTCATCGTAAAACTGGGCAAGAAGGCACCCGACCCCCTGGTTGTTCATCCTCATAGGCCAAGCCGATTCCCAAAGGAAGATCCGACGACATCTACCACGCCCAAACCTCTGATCGTTATCCAAGTTGATCCCCAAAAGAAGATTCGGCACCATCCACTACACCCAAACCGCTAGTCGTTCACCTTCATAGGCCGAGCCGACCACCAAAGGATGCTCATTTACCTCTTACCGTGTTTGAACCTCTGGTAGCTAAGTTGTGCAGCAAACCTCCAAAGTTGCTACTCGCACTGGGGTAGATCTCGGGAAGGATGAGCTGGAGGAGTACGTAGTTGCTCATGCAGACGTCCCTTCTCTCGAAGATGTAATTCCTAGAGAAAAGATACCTTACTTTATAAATAAAGGGCTATCTTTGAACTACTCTGAAGTTGCACACATAAGCACATTGTACTCAATGGAGCATGGTTTGGGCCTGCACCTGCAGACACATGTGACTATAACCCATGCTGCAAACTGGATTCCCTCCAGCCAAAACTCGCACTTCCTAGTCCGGGCTAGGAAGAGGGAAGACGGACTCATCATCTTTGACAGAGTAGAATGCTATCAATCTTTCGTCCTAGAAGAACTAGATCTATAGCACAATACCGATAAAATGTCAGTCCACCGGTATAGCTCTCCAGCCGAGCACCTTATCCAGAAGATGGAGAACAATCTGAAGGACATTAATGGCTTAAACTACGGCAAAGGCCGAAGGCTGCCTCTGCGTTTGCCTGCTCCTGTAGGCAAATCTGAAGGCTACTACCATAAGACCAATCATGACTTAGTGTATGTAATGCCTCCCACAACCCTCAAGGGTTCAGATGAAGGAGACGGGGTGCACTCTTTACTCTTCGCAAACTTTTGCCTGGGACTCCGACATCAGAATCAGGAAGATGCTCAAGCAAACATTATCTACCAACATGGTGTCAGCTGACCTTGAGAAAGACGACAAGAATCTACCAGAACTTTTTGAAGTAGAACCGTGGGCCCAATACCTAGACAAAAAATGGAAGATGCGGTTCGAACAACGAGAACCTTCTACCGAGGATAAAGTCGTACAAGTCAATTTGGGCGAAGAATCCTCCCCTAAACCTATCTTCATCATCAAAAGTCTGACTGATGTGGATCAAAAATTCCTGCTACAGCTCGTCAAGGAATACATTGATGTCTTTGCCTGGAGCTATAAAGATATGCCAGGACTGGACCCCCAAATCGCGGTCCACAAGCTCAACATATTGCCGAAAGCTAAGTCTGTTAAGCAGCAGCAACGGCAATTTCGGCCAGATATGATGAATGTCATCGAATCTAAAGTCAACAAACTGCATTGACTTCCGTGATCTAAACGCATCCTGTCCCAAAGACGAATTCCCTCTTTTGGTCACAGACATAATAATCTACAACACTTGAGACTTCGAGCGCATGTCCTTTATGGACGAATTCTCAGGCTACAATCAGATCAAGATGTCCCCTGAAGATCAGAAGCATACATTATTCTGAATGCCGATAGGTGTAGTGCCCTATAACCGCACGGTATATTACGCTGAGTCAGATGTAAATGAGGAAATAGTTGGTTATATTTTGATTTGTTGGATATAGAAGAAAGTATTGAATTGAGTTGGTTTTATATGCAGATCGCGTGCTGGTTTGATGGATTCAGATGTTCATTCAGAGCAATACTAGGATAGCAGGATTGGAGCGATAATACCGTCTTCCTTAGTCTGGTCGGTCGGATGATTTGGAGAGCATGGCCTGCTCGTACGGTCATACCAATTGAGTAAATTATGCTTTGTATCGGACCACGAGTTCAAGGGATCGGCTGTATCGGCAAGACGGCGTGCTTAACGAAATCAGACTTGGTGAGTGGGCTCTGTCCCTTCTCCTCTACTCTTTCATGCCTAATAATATGGAACATACATAATGGCTTGAAAACTTTGTCCAGAACATAAAAATTATCGCACTGTGGCGTGCATAGAGTGTGCATCATTTGGTTGGATATAATTTGTAGCTTGAGTTAGTTTTGCGTTTGGGCAGTTGAAGCTTGAGAGGATCATCTTGGTTGGAACATCGAGGAAGTTCGGGCGTGCGAGCGATTGTGCATCCGTGTACTAGTATCAAGTTGGACACTTTGTCAAGCAAAGTGTGCAGTTATGGTTCAAAATCGGATAACTGCATCAGAGAGGACATTGTTCCACTGTTGGGACATTGTGTCATAGAGCTTTCGGAATGAGGGGTGTTGCACCAATTGAAACACTGTGTCAAAAAGCGGCATATTGCCTATGGGGATAATTTGAGAAGTGCATTGGGATATAAGTTGGAGAATGGTTATGGATAATTAGATGGATTGAGGCGAGTATCGTTTGGTGGGGCGAGAAGGCTCGATTCTCTCGTCATACCTACTTGGTGATTGCATTGGTCACGGACAACCTGTTGTGCACAGGGTTTGGTTTCCTCGAACGGGATATGCTTTGGGGCACCGGGACCGTTCGGCCATAGAGGAGATAAATGGTAACGTACCTTGGGCGCGGTGCCGGTAGTTCGATACGATCAAGCAGGCTAGGTACTCAGCGCTGGATCGGGTAAAATTGTCGTTGATTAGTCCTTTATGGCTTTGCCAGTGACTTCATATAGATAAGAGTTGGTTTGCTTTGTTTTGGTTTCGTTTGTGCATTTCGTGTAGGCGGCGACCACCTTGCCTCGGGCAAGAGTGTGCAAATCGATGATTGAATTAGTAAGGCTTAGATTGTGGCATAGTTTGAGGATGGATATTGGGGCTTGGATTATGGTTCGATAGGTTCACATGTTCCTTGGGTTTGAGTAGAACGGTTTACATGTTAGTTTTTTTTGAGTTGGATATATGTATCTGCTTGTATATTTGCTTGAGTTAAAGGTCACGCCCTAGTCCCAAAAATATGTAGGACTAGGACACGTAAGCATGCCAGCCGCATGGATATGGAAACTCCAATATATGGAAACCAAATCCATACGTACGCTGTAATATAAATATCAAATCCACAAGTGGTATAAAATGTAATACAAGTCACAGGGTAAAATCTAAATCTCATCCACAGAAAATCAAATATAATTAAATAACCAACATCTATGAAACTAGATCTCAATAAGAAGTATCTAAGGATGATAGTTGGATGGAAACAAATCCACTACCAACTCGAATGGAAAAAAGTAAATTCAATATAAGTACAACACAATCAACCAAATTATAAGTATACCAGCTAGCAATCACGGCTCGAAGAAAAGACATCCTCGAAACATAAGTAACCATCCGAATCTGCGCTCCTGCGAATACTCAAGAACAGATACACCTGGCAGGGGACCAGGTCCTCAGAGGGACATAACAAGATACTTAAACACTTGCCAATAAAGTACTGAAATAAATATCCAGAGGGGTCGCCTAACCGTCTAAGTGAATGCAGTTAAGAACAACTTTCCCCAAAAGTAAGCTATCTGGCTGAAAACTGGGATTGGCATGACTCTCTCGGAGAACCAGGGGCCTCAAAGGCATGTCGTCTTTTGAACGGCAGAGGCCCGCCAAGTAGTATAGGGGTCATCACCGCCCGTATCTCCAGCGGAGCTTCCGGGTTACAGAAGGAAAAAGTGTAAAGGAGCTCAAATGCGGTACTTGTTATTCTCCCCACCCCATGCTCTAAGCATGTCATATCCATGACACAATTTGGTTCATAGCCTATTCTTAATACCCTAGCCCAATCCTGCAACCAAACAAGGACAAGGATGGGACCACCATACTACAATAGGCTATGTCCCTAGACCTCTAATAACTGCTAAGTCTACTAGCATGCAAAGTTTCTAACAGCAGTTATTCCTAACGCACGGCCCACACGTACAGGAGGCCAAACCTGCACGCAAGTCCGTGATCTACATGAGACTCACAACTCGTGTAACCACTGTGTCACGGCCAATGAACCTAATGATGCTACATGATAATGGGATAGTCTCATAAACAGGGTCAATGCAAATACATAAATAAAAATATATCGCGACGACATCATCGCGCGTATTTTATATAACTGTTAAAATATATGAACTAAAGACAAAAAATAAGGATGCATGCAACATATGGAATATGAATAACAGTACAATGGCAAGGTATATTTGCCTGGCAAGGAAGCTGCAATGTACCAATAATCTGCTCCAGAAATCGCGCAGAACAAATCCAATATCCTATGTACACATAAATATAATACAATAGAATCATTAGTCTTTACACTAGCACATACACAACCACATTTACACTGGACTCAGTGGGTATACTAGGGGTAACACTAGTCATCTAACACGGTCAATTATGCGTTGAATTACGCGGATGTCGTGTCTTCAAGTACTGTATGAAATCAGTCAGTCAACTGACAAGTGTCTATGCCAGTACGTTAATGTACGCAATGCGGACAAATTCACAAGTTCTTAGGGTCAACATGGTCAAGGTAAGTATGGGATAGTCCACGGTGTCCTAGGATCGTACAGTCTGAATATTTAGTCATAATTATCAATTAGCATTTACTTACATATATATTCATATAACTATATAATAATATAACCATCAATTTATTTACATAATTATTGGAATACATATAGTAATTACGTACATAAATATATATACCAAACTGAATAATATTTGCGTACATGTAAATGTACGAACGCGCGTTGGGTTCTCCGACTCAGGATCTGATGTAAACTAACCGTGGTGGCTAAATACTAACGTCCTACTGGAACACTGTCAGAGAAGGTACTCGCCTGGGGTCCTGCTGCTGGTATGAATTAGAGTCCAAGTCACAGTCCAAATAGCCTATGTATTACAAATTTATCACGTCAAAAGATAATTTATTTTAATTTATTTAATTCTGGAATAATTACTCTAAAATCCTATTTTAATATTATTATTCTATTTTTTATGTTAATTCCTAAATTTTGTCCAAAGAAACTAAATTTTATCAACTCGAGACTCATGGCACGCAAATCGAGGCAATTTATTGACCGAAAAGTCAACCGACACAAACTCAACTTTCATGCATGATTTCCTATAGATTTTAGCGTCAAAAATATGATGGAATTTATGGCTCGTCCGAATTCAAATTCGTTTGGGAATAATGGCATATACAAATTTTGTACTGTGCACCGATGGTTAAATTCTAACCTAGAAGTTCTACAGAATTAACAGTATCTAAATACTTCGAATTAAATTCTGGGAAAAAAATATGTCAATTATCTAGACATTAGCTTTTCGAAACTTTAAACGGTTCATGATTCTGATTCCTGGTTCTCCCAAAATCGCAAAAATATTGAAACACGTCTATTTTCGGACATGCTGTGCTCTACGAATTTTCCAGAATTTAATACTCATAATTTCGTAAAACAATTTATATAATCAGAAATCTAACCTCAATATCTTTCTAACGCAAGAAACTAGGCCTCGTTTGGAGTCAGGAGCTATGCGCAATGACTTGTGGAAGATGAAGAAACCCTAGATGGCAATTCTCCAAAATCTCTCTCTAAAATAATGAGATAATTAGGGTTATAATAATATATATATATA
Source organism: Iris macrosiphon (assembly GCA_036927795.1). Taxonomy (NCBI): domain Eukaryota; kingdom Viridiplantae; phylum Streptophyta; class Magnoliopsida; order Asparagales; family Iridaceae; genus Iris; species Iris macrosiphon. The sequence continues at coordinate 136,029,808 of JAYESA010000008.1, forward strand.
TAGGGATGTACCTGCGGCTGAAAGAATATTTATAGGCTGACACGTGTCAGAATCTGATTGGATGGTTTTTGTTATATTATTTATTTTTGATTTGCCTTTATCAAAACATTATTTAAGTTATTTTAAATCTAAATAACTCAAAATAAATATTAAAATAATCATAAAAATCTGAAAAAATTAAAAAAAAAATATTATGAATTTAATAACTCTAGAAAAATATTTGGGATAATTTTATATTTATAGATTTTCTACTATAATTAGGAGAAGCTCTAAACATTAGTTTTACCCATATAACTAAAAATAAATACTAAAATTATTCCAAAAATTCTAAAATAATTCCAGAAAATATATAATAATATTATAAACCCTAGAAAATAACGTGGGTCCATTCTATATTCCTGGGATTGCACAATAAATTCTACAAGTCCTAAAAATTAGTTATTAGCCTAAATAAATCTCAATAAATACTAAAATATTCAGAAATTTCCCAAAAAATTCTAGAAAATATATTTGACTATTTAGAACCTAAAATAAAATTTTGGAATATTTTTAATTAAGTTTGAACATAAAATAAATTCTTCGAAGTCCTAGAAAATTAGTGTTACTAGTTTTTAATTAACTAAAAATTATGGAAAAATTCCAATAATCTAAAATAGCCTAAAAATAATTCTAAATAAATATTTATATAAGTAAATATAATAAAAAATATTTTCTAATTAACTAAGAGAAAACTCTAAATAAATTTAACATCTATAATAAATATAATAATATAAAATATACACAAAATATCTATTTTGGGTGAGGGAGTTTACATTAAATGCTTGCATGCGTAACATGCTTTACAGTTTTTCTTAACATGTCATACCTCTGCCATGAAATAAATCTAGAATTTTAGTAAAAATATTACCACATAATTGTTTGCATTCACTATCTACTTAGTGTCTGTAAACACCCTGATTTTTTTAGAATAATTTAAATATAATTTTCCCAATTTTACGGTATTTTTTTGGAAGACGAACCAAGGTAATTGGGAGTTAAAGATTTTTAAATGCTGTTAATTGGTATTAAAATATTATGAAAACAATATTTTATGGTGTAAAATTAAAAACAGGACTTAGAATAATTTTTCTGGAATTTATTGGGCCCCGGACCTAATATAAAATACCTAAAAACTAATTATTTAATTATTTATCTATTATTATTTTAATTAGGTATTTATAAACCTAAACCGCGGCCCAGCCCAATCGGGCCCAAACCCAAGCACCCGTGGCTAGCGGGTCGGGTCAGGTCGGCCAGACCCGGACCCAGCCGCCCGACCCGCACGACCCTTCTCCACCCCCGCGACTTGCCCGCGTCCCACGCCGACCGCTCCGGCCACGACGACGGCGACCCCCGCGGCCCTCGCGCCACGACACCCTCGCCTCCGCCATTTCCGGCCTCGACCCCCCCGCAGCTCCTCCTATTTAAACCTCCCCTCCGGTCCTCCTCCTTCATCACCGCCCCCAAATCGAGCCCAGCCGCCGGAACTCCAACTCCGGTCGACCGCCCCTCCGAGCAGCCGACCTTGCTCCTCACCCTCACCCTCTCCCTCTTCCTCCACCCTCGCCGCCGACCTCCTGCCCTCCTCCCCAGGAGCCCCGCCGAGCCGACCCTCCCCAGGCAGAGCCGACACCGACCGACTGAGCGTCCCCGACCCCGGCTGTTCAGCCTCCCCTCCGGCCGGCCATGGCGCGGCCATCCTCTCCAGCCGGTTCATCAGAACCCTAGCCAGACACGGACACGGTCAGGACACGGCCCTTCGTGTCGACGCGGACACGAGTAAACGTTATTTTGGAGCCCTGTTCAGGTACTCGTAACTTTCTGCTCGTAACCCCGTTTTCAATTCCGTCAATTGCAACGCGCAGCCTGCATGACCCCCTCGGTGCCCGTGCAAACCTCTCGGTGCATAGGGTCCTGTGGTGATCGCGAACCGCGATCCAAAAATAGGAAAACAACACCCTGTTTTACCCGGAACTGAGTACGTTCCGCCAAACGAGACGACTTGGTCACGCACGGTCTTCACAGATACGTGCATGTCGTTGATACGGACGTGTGGGATTTCGTGGAAGTCGATTCGGATGTGCGTGCACACCGGAATCAACGCGTATCCGCGAACACCGTCCCGTATCTGCCCTTCCTAGAACACGTCATAACTTTGTGTACACACGTCGGATCGAAACAAAACTTGCGTCATCGAACTTATAGCAATACGCTGGTCCCATGATCCAAGTTTGGTTCGAATCCGAGAACGTTGACGAAATCGCGTGTCGTGGGCCCCGTAGGCCCCACTCGACGGGCGATTTTGTGACCGGCTCATCGGAATCCAATTCTGGAAGTTCCGTTGAGTTCGTATCAGAGTTCATGACTTGTTGACACTAAGTTGGACGAATTTGGAGACCTTTGACCCTGACATATTTTTCGGTGCAAAGCGGGCCCACATGCGGACCCCGTTTTGACCCGAAATTGTCATTTTCGCCCATGTGTCCAAATTGGACTCAAGGACAGGCATTTCTAGCTATTTGATATCTTCTGAGCATGATGGTAATGGTTATTTCAGCATCCGGAGGCATATCTAGAAATTCCCGAGGACAGAACCGCAGTTGGAATCCAAACATCAGGCAAATACCTGCACTTCAAGTTTATTCTTTATATTATGATAATTAGTTTCTTGCTCTACTAGCACCATTGGATGATTACAATTAGTGTTAGAATTTGGATTTTATGTCTCAATTTTCGTGTTGGGAGGGAGGATACTAGGAGGCATGCGGTCTACCCTTTCCACCATATCATGACTGCTAGCTGTTGAGTACGTGACTGTACCATCAGCCTTATACTCGATTGTTCCTAGTAAATTTTCCTATCATCCTTGCTTTCCAAGTAATTTATTCTAATCCTACTATCCCTTAACCTTTCAGAATGGTTCAGACACGGAATACCGTAGGAGGTACATCCGAACCCGTCGAACAGACTGTGCCTGAAACCCTTGTGCTCCCTCCGCCTCCAACTACTCCGACAGTTACTATGGATGGAGCGCAGCTACTCAGAGTATTTCAGGGACTTATAGAATCCCAGAGGGAACAGACTGCCCTGCTGCGAACTAGCCTTTCAAATGCTCTTCGATCCCAGGAGGCACCACAAAAGAGGCCAGGAAATGCCAAGGACTTCAAGAACCTTGGACCCATGGAATTCTATGGGACTGAAGGTATTCTCTATGCCGATGAATGGATAGAGAATGTGGAGTGACTCCTGAAAACTGCTCGGGTCTCTGATGATCTTAAGGTGGAATCTGCAAGCCTGCAACTATTCGACATAGCTCGGACTTGGTTTAGAGCTGAACCTCAGTTATCTGCTCCTGAGCTCACTTGGGAGGATTTTAAAAGGCTGTTCAAGAAGAAGTTCTATCCCGAAGTGGCTCGAGAAGCTCTCGAAAGTCAATTCGAGAGGCTGGAACAAGGAAATCTTTCTGTTGATGAGTACACTGCTGAATTTAGCAGACTGAGCCACTTTGCAGAATATATGGTTCGTACCCCTGAAGATAGAGCCCGTAGATTTAAGAAGGGGTTGTCTCCTGATATTCGCCTTGCTGTCACCACTAGCCGAGCTCGTACATACGAAGAAATCTTGAGCGTGGCACAAGGTGTTGAAAGAGACATGGGACCTAGACTAAAGCGAAAAAGAGATGCTGGAAGTATGGGACCCCACAAATGCCCATTCCAACAACAACTACAGCAGAGGGCCCCGCAACAAACCCAACATCCTCTTCCTCGAACCACAGCACCCCAACAACAAACTCAAGGACAGAACCAACAAGCTCCCACTTGTGGCTATTATAAAAAACAAGGTCACACTTGGCAAGTTTGTAGAAAGAGGCTAGGTGTCTGTCTATATTGCGGATCAGCAGCACATCAAATGAAGGACTGTCCTGCTGCTCAGGGATGTACAGCTCCACAAAAAGTTCCAGTTCAGGCCAGGCCCCCAGCAGCGCAGCAGAGAGGACCCCCACTCCCAACTCAACAACAACGCTTTGCTCAGCACCAACATCAGCAACAGAGGGGTGCACCTCAACAAGGCCGTGCTTTTACAATGACTCTAGAGAAAGCTGAAGCCACAGCAGATGTGATAACAGGTTCTGTACTTATAAATTCAGTACCAGCCATTACTTTATTTTATTCTAGAGCGTCACATTCATTCATGTCCGTAGATTTTTTTATGAAACATAGCTTAGTCACAGAACCTCTTAGGAATTGTTATAAGATCATTACCGGTGGAGGAATTATCCCAGTTAGTGATGCATGTAACAATTGTCCTATCACACTATGTAGGAGAGAATTATATGCTAGGCTACTCGTAATGCCAATTCCCAGTTTCGACATTATCCTGGGTATGGATTGGTTGAGTCAGCATCATGCCACTATAGATTGTCACAGGGGTAGTGTAATCTTCAGGCCCCCTGACAAGCCAGAATTTGAATTCACTAGAGGTTCTAGAGAATTGGGTAGTAACCAAATTTGTGGAGCCCTAGTACCAGAAGAATTGCCACTACCTATCATTTCTGAATATCTTGATGTCTTCCTGAGGATCTCCCAGGATTACCCCCAGACCGAGAAGTTGAATTTTCTATTGACTTAGTGCCAGGAGCAGCGCCAGTATCTCAAAATCTATATAGAATCAACAAGAAAGAGATAGTAGAAATAAATGAGCAGATAAAAGAGTTAAAAGACAAATGCTTCATTAGGTCTAGTGTTTCACCCTGGGGAGCTCCAGTATTATTTGTGCCAAAGAAGGATGGAACATCTCGAATGTGTATTGATTATAGGGCTTTGAATGCTTTAACAATCAAGAATAAGTATCCCCTACCAAGGATAGATGATTTATTTGATCAATTAAGTGGAGCTCGAGTATTTTCGAAGATTGACTTGAGGTCTGGTTACCATCAAGTAAGGGTGAGGAAGGAAGACATCCCTAAAACTGCTTTCAATACCCGGAACGGACACTACGAATTCTTGGTGATGCCGTTCGGGTTAACTAATGCTCCAGCAGTATTTATGAATTTAATGAACAGAGTCTTCCAACAATATTTAGACAAATTTGTAGTGGTTTTTATTGATGATATTTTGATTTATTCTAAGACTCCAGAAGAACATGAAGAGCACTTGAGGCTAGTATTGGAGACATTAAGGAAGAAAAAACTTTATAGAAAAATATCTAAATGTACATTCTTCCTAGACAAAGTAGAATTTTTGGGACATGTTGTAACTGGAGATGGCATAGCAGTAGATCCTAAGAAGGTAGCAACAGTAGAATCATGGCCCACTCCAGACTCTGTAGCAGAAATTAGAAGTTTCCTGGGACTAGCTGGCTATTATCGAAAGTTTGTGAAGGACTTTGCTAGAATTGCTGAACCAATGACGAAATTAACAAGAAAGAATAAAGAATTTATATGGACTAATGAATGTCAACATGCTTTTGAAGAATTAAAGAAAAGGCTGACTACTGCCCCTATTCTGATCTTACCATCTGAAACCGGAGGATTCGCTATATACAGTGATACTTCTGGAAAAGGTCTAGGTTGTGTATTGGAGTAGAACAAAAAAGTAATAGCATATGCTTCTAGACAGCTTCGACCTCATGAAAAGAACTATCCAACTCATGACTTAGAATTAGCAGCTGTTATCTTTGCTCTTAAGCTATGGAAGCATTATCTTTATGGAGAAAGGGTAGAAATCTTTACAGATCACAAAAGTCTAAAATATATCTTTACTCAAAAAGAGCTGAACATGAGGCAAAGAATGTGGCTGGAGTTAATGAAGGATTTTGACATCACCCTTCAATATCATCCGGGGAAGGCCAACGTAGTTGCTGATGCTCTAAGCAGATATCCTATGGCAATGTACTTGACGATGGACCGACACTTGCTTGAGGACTTGGAAAGTTTGGGAATTGAGGTAATTATTCCAGGAATAGAAGGTCAGATGATGAATTTGAAGATCCAATCTACCTTAATGGATAAGATTAAGGAGACTCAGTTTCAAGACGAAGGCCTACGAAGCATTCGAGGCCAAGTGCAAGCTGAATTATTGGAGGAATTCAAAATTCATGAAGATGGATCACTAAGACATGGAGATGGATTATGTGTACCTCAAGGAGAGATAAGAGAAGAAATTATGCAAGAGGCACACAGATCATAATACTCTATACATACAGGAGCCAACAAAATGTACAAAGACCTAAGGATGCATGTTTGGTGGTATGGCATGAAAAGAGAAGTAGCCAAGTTCGTATCTCGTTGCTTAGTGTGCCAACAAGTCAAGGCTGAAAGACAAAGACCTGGGGGATTGCTTCAACCACTACCCATTCCAGAGTGGAAGTGGGAACATATTACTATGGATTTTGTTTCTGGGCTTCCAAGAACACCAAGTGAAAAGGATGCAATTTGGGTGATAGTGGATAGGCTGACCAAGTCTGCACATTTTCTACCCTTCAAAGTAGGGCTACCTACGAAAAAGTTGGCAGATTTATATATTCGACAGATTGTTAAATTGCATGGAGTTCCAGTAAGTATTGTCTCCGAACGAGATTCAAGATTTATCTCTCACTTCTGGAAGAGCTTACAAGCTAGCTTAGGGACTCAACTCAAATTCAGCACAGCTTATCATCCCCAAACCGATGGACAATCTGAACGTACAATTCAGACACTTGAAGATATGCTCCGTACATGTGTTCTGGATTTTGGAGGATCGTGGGAAGATTATCTATATCTTGTGGAGTTCTCTTATAATAACAGTTACCAAGCAAGTATTGAAATGACTCCATTTGAGGCTTTATATGGACGAAGATGTCGTACCCCACTATCATGGGACGATGTAGGAGAGAGAGCTTTACTGGGACCAGAGATGGTGGTCGATTCAACCGAGAAGGTGAAACAAATAAGGGAAAGACTTCGGGTGGCTCAAGACAGGCAACGACATTGGGCTAATAGCCATCGAAGACCATTGGAATTTGAGGTTGGAGAATTAGTATTCTTGAAGATTTTACCGACACGTGGCACCATTAGGTTCGGAAGGAGCGGAAAACTCAGCCCAAGATTTATTGGACCGTTTGGCATACAGGAGAGAATCGGAGAAGTGGCATACCGTCTGGCATTGCCACCCTCTCTAGATGGGGTCCATAACGTATTCCACGTGTCGCAACTGAGAAAATACGTGTCAGATCCAAGTCATATTTTGGATCATTCAGAGCTCGAAGTAGGCCCAAGCTTGACTTACCAAGAGCAACCTGTGGGGATACTGGACCGAACGAAGAAAGTTCTAAGGAATCAAGTTATTCCCCTTGTTCGTATAGCTTGGAGGCATCATTCTCCCGGCGAATCCACCTGGGAGCGGGAAGACGAGATTAGGGAGCGCTACCCCTACCTTTTTGAACCTTGAGGTATATTTTAACTCTCGACCTTTCTTTTCGTGCCATTGTTATTTTTAAATTTTGAGGACGAAATTTTATAAGTTGGATAGATTGTAAACACCCTGATTTTTTCAGAATAATTTTAATATAATTTCTCCAATTTTATGGTATTTTTCTGGAAGATGAACCAAGGTAATTGGGAGTTAAAGATTTTTAAAAGCTGTTAATTGGTGTTAAAATATTATGGAAACAATATTTTATAGTGTAAAATTAAAAACTGGACTTAGGGTAATTTTTCTGGAATTTATTGGGCCCCGGACCTAATATAAAACACCTAAAAACTAATTATTTAATTATTTATCTATTATTATTTTAATTAGGTATTTATAAACCCAAACCGCGACCCAGCCCAATCGGGCCCAAACCCAAGCACCCGTGGCTAGCGGGTCGGGTCGGGTCGGCCAGACCCGGACCCAGCCGCCCGACCCGCACGACCCTTCTCCACCCCCGCGACTGGCCCGCGTCCCACGCCAACCGCTCCGGCCACGACGCCGGCGACCCCCGCGGCCCTCGCACCACGACACCCTCGCCTCCGCCATTCCCGGCCTCGACCCCCCCCCGCAGCTCCTCCTATTTAAACCTCCCCTCCGGTCCTCCTCCTTCATCACCCCCCCCCCCCCAAATCGAGCCCAGCCACCGGAACCCTAACTCCGGTCGACCACCCCTCCGCGCAGCCGACCTTGCCCCTCACCCTCTCCCTCTTCCTCCACCCTCGCCGCCGGCCTCCTGCCCTCCTCCCCAGGAGCCCCGCCGAGCCGACCCTCCCCAGGCGGAGCCGACACCGACCGACTGAGCGTCCCCGACCCCGGCTGTTCAGCCTCCCCTCCGGCCGGCCACGGCGCGGCCATCCTCTCCAGCCGGTTCATCAGAACCCTAGCCGGACACGGACACGGTCAGGACACGGCCCTTCGTGTCGACGCGGACACGAGTAAACGTCATTTTGGAGCCCTGTTCAGGTACTCGTAACTTTCTGCTCGTAATCCCGTTTTCAATTCTGTCAATTGCAACGCGCAGCCTGCATGACCCCCTCGGTGCCCGTGCAAACCGCTCGGTGCATAGGATCTTGGGGTGATCGCGAACCGCGATCCAAAAATAGGAAAATAATACCATGTTTCACCCCGGAACTGAGTACGCTCCGCCAAACGGGACGACTTGGTCGTACGCGGTCTTCATAGAAACGTGTGTGTCGTTGATACGGACGTGTGGGATTTCGCAAAAGTCGATTCAGATGTGCGTGCACACCGGAATCAACGCGTATCCGCGGACACCGTCCCGTATCCGCCCTTCCTAGAATACGTCATAACTTTGTGTACACACGTCGGATCGAAACAAAACTTACGTCATCGGACTTATAGCAATACGCTGGTCCCGTGACCCAAGTTTGGTTCGAATCCGAGAACGTTGACGAAATCGCGTGTCGTGGGCCCCGCAGGCCCCACTCGACGGGCAATTTTGTGACCGGCTTATCGGAATCCAATTCTGGAAATTCCGTTGAGTTCGTATCAGCGTTCCTGATTTGTTGACACTAAGTTGGACGAATTTGGAGACCTTTGAACCTGACATGTTTTTCGGTGCAAAGCGGGCCCACATGCGGATCCCGTTTTGACCCAAAATTATCATTTTTGCCCCTGTGTCCAAATTAGACTCAAGGACAGGCATTTCTAGCTATTTGATATCTTCTGAGCATGATGGTAATGGTTATTTCAGCATCCGGAGGCATATCTGGAAATTCCCGAGGACAGAACCGCAGTTGGAATCCAAACATCAGGCAAATACCTGCACTTCAAGTTTATTCTTTATATTATGATAATTAGTTCCTTGCTCTACTAGCACCATTGGATGATTACACTTAGTGTTAGAATTTGGATTTTATGTCTTGATTTTCGTGTCGGGAGGGAGGATACTAGGAGGCATGTGGTCTACCCTTTCCACCATGTCATGACTGCTAGCTGTTGAGTACGCGACTGTACCATCAGCCTTATACTCGATTGTTCCTGACTGCTAGCCGTCTATGACGTGCCTTATTAGCCTTATAACCCCCTACATGCCAACTATGTATTCTAAATACATAATTTCACATACATAGTTTCTTTGTCCTGTTGCAGTTCCATTTTCTTGTCTCATTATCTTCCTGTTTTACTTATATCCCTGATTTATAGCAATTAACCCTTAGTTAATTTTTCTACTTATTATGTATAATTTTATCGTGATACTTAGTCATTTTTTACTACTTGTCATAATTATTTAGTTTAAGCTTTGTTGTGTATTGGTACTTTGTTCCTTTCCTGACTGGATCCGTTGACATTTAGGCGATGATGAGGACTATGTCCCCACCTTTTATGGCCCATATGACGTAGCAGATAATACTATTGAGGAGCCGGTTCCTACTCAGGAGACTACTTTTGAGGAGTAGTTAGCCAGTTAGCTAGTATTTTCTTTCAGCATAGTACTCGGGTTTGTCCCCGATTCATCTTCTGGTTCTGTATTCAACTGTGGATTTGGATGTCACAAAATTTGTCTTATAAAATCTTAGCATTCCTATTTCTTGTTATTATCCTTGCCTATTTAATTATTGTGAATGAGCTAGATTTTAAATTACCTGTGAATATGATCTAGACAGCATACTACCGCCGACATTGCGGCGTAGGCTGGACGTACTCGCGAACCGGTGCCTGAATTGTCTGGGTGCGGGTCGTAAGACATTTTTATGGTGGCCCATGCAGGCCCAAAATCCTTAAATAGTGTAATATCCTAGGACAGAGTATGAAATAAGATTGAGGATTTTAGGAAAAGCTCATTCACAGAATAGGATCTTTTATTTCAAATCTTGACATCATTCCTAGTAAATTTTCCTATCATCCTTGCTTTCCAAGTAATTTATTCTAATCCTACTATCCCTTAACCTTTCAGAATGGTTCAGACACGGAATACCATAGGAGGCACATCCGAACCCGTAGAACAGACTGTGCCTGAAACCCTTGCGCTCCCTCCGCCTTCAACTACTCCGACAGTTACTATGGATGTAGCGCAGCTACTCGGAGTATTTCAGGGACATATAGAATCCCAGAGGGAACAGACTGCCCTGCTGCGAACTAGCCTTTCAGATGCTCTTCGATCCCAGGAGGCACCACAAAAGAGGCCAGGAAATGCCAAGGACTTCAAGAACCTTGGACCCATGGAATTCTATGGGACTGAAGGTATTCTCTATGCCGATGAATGGATAGAGAATGTGGAGCGACTCTTGAAAACTGCTCGGGTCCCTGATGATCTTAAGGTAGAATCTGCAAGCCTGCAACTATCCTGAAAACTGCTCGTGATAGTGTCGGTTTAGACGAGTGGGTTACCTTGCTCACTAGTAAAGCTGTGTACTGATCCACGTTTATGGGCATTATTTCAGGTACGCAGGTGTAGTGGTGTCACGCCCCAGTCCCAAAAATGTATAGGACAATGACACGTAAGCATGCCAGCCGTATAGATATGGCAACTCCAATATATGGAAACCAAATCCTTACGTACGCTGTAATATGAATATCAAATCCACAAGTGGTATAAAATGTATCACAAGTCACAGGGTATAATCTAAATCTCATCCACGAGAATCAAATATAATTATTTAACCAACATCTAGGAAACTAGATCTCAATGAGAAGTATCTAAGGATGATAGTTGGATGGAAACAAATCCACTACCAACTCGAATATAAGAGCAACTACAATATAGTAAAACACAATTAAACACAATACAAGTATACCAGCTAGCAATCGCGGCTCGAAGAGAAGACATCCTCAAAACATAAGTAACCATCCGAATCTGCGCTCCTGCGAATACTCAAGAACAGATACACCTGGCAGGGGACCAGGTCCTCAGAGGGACATAACAAGATACTTAAACACATGCCAATAAAGTACTAAAATAAATATCCAATGGGGTCGCCTAACCATCTAAGTGAATGCAGTTAAGAACAACTTTTCCAACGCGTGGGCTATCTGGCTAAAATAGGATTGGCATGGTTCTCTTGGAGATCCAGGGGCCTACAAAGGCACGTCGTCTTTCGAACGACGGAGGCCCGCCTGATAATATATAATATATAGTGGTCATCATGACCGCGCTTCTCCGGCGGAGCGTACGGGTTACACAAGAAAAGTGCAACAGAGCCCATATGCCTTACTTGTTGTTCTCCCCTCCCCATGCTCTAAGCATGTCACATTCATGACACGATAATACCTCTAATAACTGCCAAGTCTACTAGCATGCAAAGTTTCTAACAACAGTTATTCCTAACGCACGGCCCACACGTACAGGAGGCCAAACCCTGCACGCAAGTCCGTGATCTATATGAGACTCACAACTCGTGTATCAACTGTGTCACGGCCAATGAACCTAATGATGCTATATGATAATGGGGTAGTCTCATAAACAAGGTCAATGCAAATACATAAATAAAAATATATCGCGACGTCACCGTCGTGCGCATTTTATATAACAGTTAAAATATATGAACTAAAGACAGAAAATAAAAATGCATGCAACATATGGAATATAAATAACAGTACAATGGCAAGGTATACTTGCCTAGCAAGGAAGCTGCAATGTATCAATAACCTGCTCCAGAAATCGCGCAGAACAAATCCAATATCCTATGTACACATAAATATAATACAATAAAATCATTAGTTATTACACTAGCACATACACAACCATATTTACACTGGACTCAGGGGGTACACTAGGGGTAACACTAGTCATCTAACACGATCAATTACGCGTTGAATTACGCGAGTGCCGGGTCTTTAAGTACTGTACACAATAAGTCAGTCAACTAACACGGTCTTGCCAGTACGTCGGTGTACACAAGGCAGACACCAACATTGTTCTTAGGGTCAACAGGGTCAAGGGTAAATACGGGACAGTCCACGGTGTCCTAGGGTCGTACAGTCTAAATATATATAGTCATAATTATAAATTAGCATAGTATTTAATTACTTATAATTTATGTACATACCATATATTTATATATTCTATATATAACACCCAAATATATATACCAATTGAATACATGTACTAAATATCTATATAAATATATATACCAATGAATAATATACGTGTACGCGTACATATACGTACTCGCATTTGGGTTCACCGACTCAGTGCCTGATGCCAACTAACAGTCAATAAGTAATACTAATATCCTACTGGCACACACACAAACTCACATAACAAGGAGAAGACGGGACAAGTTCATACCTCAGAGTACGTGCACGGTACGACGGTGAGACTAACGACGATGCGATGATGGTGACGACTATAACGATGATGATGGTGAGAACGACAATGATGATGATTATTATGACTACAGCGATGATGGTGACGACTATAACGATGATGATGGTGAGAACGACAATGATGATGATTATTATGACTACAGCGATGATGATGATGGATTGATGGTGAGATGACGATGATGCGATGCTGCTGATGATGACGAGGACGATGGTGTTGACGAGGACAGGGATGGAGATGTGAGTGATGGTGATGACGACGATGGGATGATGATGATGGTTACAGATGACGAAGATGGTGATGATGGTAATGAAGATGATGAGGCAATGATTAGGGTTTTATGTGTTGAGGATGGATGATGATGATGATGCCAAGAACGATGATGGTGACGACTAGGATAAGGATGACGACGGTGGGATGATGATGATAGGGATGGTGAAGGCATACATAAGATGATGATGGAAGCGATAACGATGATTATGTCGATGCTCAAGGTGAAGATGATGGTGATGATCATGATGTTCATGGTGATTGGTGAAGTTTTGGCTGCTGTCGACTGACCGAAGGCCGGCCAAGGGGAGTGGTGTTAAGGGGAGGAGCTGCTCCGGCCAGGGGGCTGAGCAGGGAAGGTGGGACTGGGATAGGAAAAAGGGACAGGTGGTCGAGGTGGTGACCGGGTGGTGGTGTTGGTAATGGCCTGGGTATTAATGGTGGTGGTGGTGTTGGCAATGGCGGATGGCCGGAGGCACAGGGAGGAGTTCAGGGAGAGGGGAAATGCCGTCGGGGCTCTGCGGGGATGAACGGGGAGGTCATAGTCGGGATACAGGTGGCTCCGACGAGGCGGTTCAGTGGGGGCAGCGGCTTGGGAAGGCCAGCGGGTCGGGGGATCAGTCCGGCGGCTCCGGGATGCTGCTCAGGCGATGAAGAAGGCAGTCGGAGAAGAGAGGGAGAGGTCAGGGTGATGATGATGACTTTAATGGCGGTGGTGGTGATGAGGATCCGGCGAGAGAAGTTGACGACAGAGGTGGGGCAGCATGGGGACGTCGACGAGGGAGAGGGAAGACTCGGGATCCGGCTGGAGAGGTATCGACGATATATTATGGTGGGACTGTAATGGCTTGGTGCAGTCGGGGAGATCAGTCCGGCGGCTCCGGTGAGGTTCAGTCGATCGTTTGGCAAGGAAGGAGATCCGGTCGAGGCTGTTGAGCCGACGGCGGGTCAAGCGTTCGTGCAGGCCGGTGGGGAGATGCCGTGTGGAGGGGCGGGTATTGGCAGGTAGTCGAGGTGTCTCCGATGGGCGAATCTCAACAGGGACGGGGATGAGGGATGAAGGAGGAGGGATGGTGGTAATGTCGGCTGTGGGTTTTCTTTTTGTGGATTTAGGAATAGGAAAAATAGGGAAGAGGAATAATATATATATTTATATGAGTATGGTTTTGGGTTGACCTATAATAGGTTTGACTGGTCAACCCCTCTTGAGTTGGGCCTTGGTCTACAATCCTTGGAGTGGGTCTTGGGCTTACATGAGGATGTTTGAGCTATAATTGCAGGGTTTAAAATACAGGGATGTGGTTTAAAATAAATGGGGGCGATGTGCGCGTTGTACATCCGAAAATTACGAAAAAATTCATGTGAAGGGGAAACTGAGTTTCTTCACGAATTGTCTAATGGTGGGGGCACCTTAATACATTTTTGCATAAAAGTCCCGGACAATTGGAAAAATTGCACAAAGGCAGAAATTTGATTTTAATTAATAAAACCGAATGCGCACGATGTTCTAGAATTAATTAGAAGTATATGGGATTAAATTTAGGTGAGACACAAGTGTCAGGGGCGTAGAGGGTACAATGTAGAATATTAATAAAATCTGGGTTGCACAAAACGGTCAAGGTTGTGTTTCTAATTTCGATTGGAACGCACAAGGATACTGAGTTGGAATTTATTTATAATTAATAAATAACGTCCGCGACGTTTATTGTGCGGCTAAAATATAGCATCAGAGAGCAATATTATAAGTTGCACAAGGGTCAGAATACTAGACGGGCATGTCTAGGATGAGGTCGTGAAGTTTGTTGGAAGGCTATGGCTAGTGAGGTGCTCCAATTATAGAAGCGACGGTAATGTGCGCTACGCGATATAAATTATTTCATAATTAAATAAATGCCGGGTTCTAAATTCTAATTGGCTCAAGCTAGCCCTAATTTTTACTATTTAAGCAAATTAGGCCTAATTTTGGGTGAGGGGGTTTACAAGTGGCATTGCTTGGATATACGAGACATGATATATGGAATAAGAGAAAGAGCAAGAGTGTTACATCACCTTTGTGGTATTTTCATTTGGACCCTATCGAGAGATTTATTGCGTATACTTTGATGTGTGCTTGGTACACAATACTTGACTTTCGCTGCAACTTGGTTATTTTGATGATAACTATGATGTTTGACATCATCGCCTTCGACAAGCACAACTCCAGGCTCGTACGGCATCACGTCTCGATGAGAATGATTGTCCTACGAGAGCGCTGCAACATGGTGATTCACGTTCAGTGGGGACAATCGAGCTTGCGGGAGATTGGGGTGTGACAAATTGGCATCAGAGCGCCCGGTTTACTTCCTCGGACTTTGTCCTTTGGTTCATCACGAACTCTAAATAGCTTTCACGTGTCCTCTGGCTCTTGACTCTACTCGGTGCCGCATGGGATATTTTATACAATAAGTCTATATATTTGTTAGTTGTGGGTGCATGTTGTTCTTCACTATGTTGGCTTTTGTTAGTTTTTGATAGATTGTGTAGCATCATTTGGTGTTATTGCATTCGTGCAGCAAGTTGTGTGGTGTTGTTGCATTTGTGCAGCACGTTGAGAGGTATCATTGTGTTGATTTGGCTTTTCATTCAGGAAGATTCTGGTTACATCAGTGGAGCAGTTGGTTGTCAGATGAGATTGGTTATGTGACATATTGTGAGTAGAAGCATCGAATGAGAATGGATCTTTGCACGAGTTGCTCGTGTAGCGAATGTGTTAGATGAAGTTTGATTTTTGGCTAGGAATATCAAGAGAGCGTTGTACGAGTTGCTTGTATGGTGAATATGTAAAATAATTGGAAATTGGGTTGGATTACTTAGAAGAGATCGTTGCACGGGTTGCTCGTGTAGCGAAAGTATCGGACGGTTTGAAAAATAGTTGGAAGTATTGAGAATAGAACATAGCACAAGTTGCATCAAGCAAGATTTACAGAAGAGTTAGATGGTTCATGCGTTGGCTGAGTTTCGTGTCAGACTTGAGTTGTGAATGGTAGGATCACGCAGAATGGATGGTGTGAATGAATCTGGGATCAGTACAAAGAATTGTGATACGAGTAGTGACTTAATTCGGAGTGGTATATGGTATACCACATAGTGAGTGTGGCATTGGAATATTTTGGATAGACCTCAATGAAATTGCCGCAATGGACAAAGGTAACGGGAATGTGAGATTGTTGGTGCACATCGGCTGAGTTAGGAAATAGAACATTAAGCAAGCAAATATTGAGTAAAGATCGACAGGATCACCCTGGAATAGTTGGTTTGGAATAGACGTTCGTCGATGCAGAGTAAGCGTGAGAGCAACTCTATTTCTAAGTGGTATATGGTGCAATAGAATTTGACTAAGGTATTCTTTGATACGTTATACTTGAGCGGTCAAGAAACAGACTTGTATAAATGGAAGTATCGTTGGACTTGAGCAATGGACGAGAATGGAACAACCAATGGAAAGAGTGTTTGGAATTTAAAGGATTGATGCGAACCAAGTATTAAAAACAAGTTGAGATTGATTAAACAAAAAGCTGAATATTAGAATTCGCTTGCACGACTTGGAAGTTCGGTGGAGCATTCTTTGATGCAAAGAGAGAGTTGAGCAAAAGGAACAAACAGTTGGGATACGCTTGTACAAGCGATGGGTGTATGGAAGGGTCGCTAGCACGTACTACAAATTTTGGCAACACAAGGGAGCAATTGGTTGAGCAATGAAATATGATCTGGTTTAGAGGGGTAATACGATGGATTCGTACGAACTTGAAGGTTTTCGAATATTGACGCTCGATAAGTTTGACACAAGATTTAGCGGAAGTAAATTTTGGCAAAATATTGCAAATATGGTAGACAGATTATTCGGAAGACATGAATGGACATGAGGCAAGTCTAGTAGATGTTAAGTCAGATTGGAAGTTAACACTTGCAATACTAAGACGGATTAAGACAACGAGTGATGATGATATGATTTAAGATTGTGTTAAGACTTGTGCATGAGGAACCAAGGGAGAACCAATATTGAACATTAGGACTGAACCTAACCCTCATAATTGGATAGTATTAGAGAACTATAAAACTTATGTCATTGTCTTGTTATTAGTAGACAGCACCCTAGGAAGCCTAGAGGAATGTAATCAACCATTTCCCTTGATCATACCCGAACATGACAACTAGCATGCCACCCCCTTAGAGAACCATGATGCTATCTAGAGCCCTCTATTTTTGATTTCATTACTTGTCCCCCTGCAACCTTAGCGTTCGCTAATTGTGTGACGACTAAATTATGATTCTTCTTTCTTCATCATTTAACTCGTGCCACATAACTCGTATGATTGAAGGCCAAGTAATCTTATTCTATGTTAGGACATGTAGTTTGCTAGGGTATAGCTTGGTAATTTGAACTTTGAATTTTGTGCGTGATAGTTGGGATTTGATAGTTTGCGTAGTTTCCTTAGGTTGTGACCTAATGATTACCCCTTAGCTTTAAATTACGAAATTTGTACCCATAGCTCGATACGAGTTAAATCTATTTCCCCTTAACGGCTAGTAACTCTTCTATCCCTACGATTAACACCTGTTTTATGAGCACTTGACCCTTACCTATATAATGCAATAGGAGACCCTAATAAGAGTTTCTGTTCTATGTACATGTGCAAGATTATTTTTGTAGGTATCCTTAAGGCAATACAATAGTAGTTAAATTATTTTAAGTTGGATAGTATACCTCACCACCTAGTATCACGTAGTCCCTGTGATCCATTGATGAAGTGTAACTGAATGACATTAATTGTATGCTAGCAAAGACGACAGTATTTATTCAGACGATAGAATTTAGAGGTCCATGTCCCTATTGGTCGACTAGCGACTTAGACAAGGAATTAGTATGACAACTGTAGAGATTGTGTAGTCTTTCATTATTATTGCTTATTTTGCTTTTATTTTTGTGAATTTGAATTGTTATGAACCTTCTTTCATCATAATCTAGCGTATTCATATTTGCTGTACTACCTTGACTTATGCTGCTATTATAGCCTAGTTTTTGCAAGCTTATTCTTTATCGAGCTTGTTCATGACATACGTATTATTGGGGGCCCACAATAATACATTTCAGAATCAGTGTATTAGGGTCTAGCTAACCTTAGTGCGCTTGGTTCGCCCTTCGCATAACTACTTTACGTGGATTGAGATATGTAGTGATTAGTAGACGAATATACTTACCCTCTAGATACGATAAAGCATATCATATCAAGTACATAACTGCATCGATGTGAGCATGCGAATATGAAATTACCAAATTAAGATTTCAATCCACAATTGTCTTGACAATTCCCATTTGAATTCTTTAAACGCTTTGATTCCCATACTTTCATTCTATTACCCCTCCTTGAACTCTTTTCCGTTGCTTTCCGTCTTTCCTTGTTTCGGAAAGACGAAATCTCGTGCTTGGATATAAGTGATACACGGATAGTACAAGATATACCCCATAGGCCAATCATATTGTTTGGTGACTATCTTTCATAATTGATTAAGGGCATATCACATATGATATAGTTGGTGTTAAAATTTTGAGGATTGAATGACATGAGAAAATAAATTAAGGAATATTTTTCTTAAGTGTAAGAGCCTTATGTGATAGGTGGGTAAATTCTAAGTTGGGTAGAAATTACAGTATTAAACTTGAGGAGAATTCTTTTAGATTATGATCAAGTAAGATTAGATTGAGAGTAAGTCCTTTTAAATGTAGAGAATTTTAAAAGAGGGATTAAGATAATGAGGATTTAATGAATTTTAAAAATCTTGATATTGAGGACTCAATATTTATACTTTGAGCACATGATTTAAATTTTGAATATTGAAGGAAGAATCATCGATTTAAATTTTGAGGATAAATATAGAATTTTAGACTTGAATAATTGGTTAATTAGATTTAAATTTTACAATTTGATGATTTGAATTAAAAGTTCAATTTTGATTGTTGGGTTACCTATTTGAAATATTGAGGATGTAAATTGAGTTTAAATATTTGAATAGTACAAAATTCTTAAGTTAAGAATAGGAATAAGATTTGATTAGAATTGTTTATTGTTCAAAGTCTAGAGGAGATTATGATAGTTGGAAATTATGATATAAATTTTGATGTGGGATGTCATATAGACTTGAGTCAGATTTGGATGCTGAACATTTAAAAATCGAGAAGAGATTATGACAGGTTGAATTTTGATTTAAACAGTGGTTATATTAATTTTGAAGTGATCGCGATAGATTCGAATAGATTTTGTTATTTAAATTTTTGGAAGAGATTGCGATTGACATACCTTATGTACGAATGTGAAGGATTTAACAAATTATGTCTTATTTTAATTTCGAGGACGAAATTGTTTTAAGTTGGGTAGATTGTAAACTCCCTCACCCAAAATAGGTATTTTGTGTATATTTTATATTATTATATTTATTATATATGTTGAATTTATTTAGAATATACTCTTAGTTAATTAGAAAATAAATTTCTTGATATATTTACTTATATAAATATTCATTTAGAATTATTTTAGGTTATTTTAGATTTTTGGAGATTTTTCTAGAATTTTTGGTAATTAAAACTTAGAAAACATAAATTTTTAGGACTTCTATGATTTACTATACGACCATACTTGCATGTCGTTCCTACCAAATATTTGTTTTAGTTTAAAATATTTAATTATATTTTTTTGTAATTTATTTAGAATTTTAAGAAATTTATTTAGATTTTAAAATTATTTAGGATTTATTTGGATATATATAGTCTTAATATTAGATAGATACTAATTTAGTGTTAATAGATATTAATAAGATTTTATAAATTATTCGTATTATCTTTAATTATATTTAAGATTATAAATTATTGAGATAAATTCAAACTCTATTTTAAATTAATTCAAATCCTGAACCTACTAGGAAATCAACTTCATGCATATCCTATCCTTATTTAAATTCATCATAATCCTATCCAAATTAACCAATCCTAGTCGTATTTAATTAAGTAGTGTCCATCATTATAAATACCTCATCCTTCATATTTTTTTTTTCCAAATTCCTCTCTTTTTCGTCCAAAATATAGTCAAAATTCGTCATAAATTCAGCCTCATTTTCTCCTAGCTCCGGACTCCAAACATGCTCTAGTTTTTTTTGTTAGAACGATAATGAGGTTAGCTTTCTGATTATATAAATTGTTTTTCTAAATTATTAGTATTAAATTCTGGAAAATTCGTAGAGCACAGCATATCCAAAAATAGACGTGTTTTGATGTTTTCGCGATTTCGGGAGAACCAGGAATCAGAATCACGAACCGTTTAAAGTTTCGGAAAGATAATGTCGAGATCATCGACATATATTTTTCTCAGAATTTATTTCGATGTATTTATATACTGTTAATTCTGTAGAACTTCTAGGTTAGAATTTAACCATCGGTGCACAATACAAAATTTGTATGTGCCATAATTTCCAAACGAATTTGAATTCAGATGAGCCGTAAATTCCAGTATATTTTTGATGCTGAAATCTACAGGAAATTATGCATGAAAGTCGAATTTGTATCGGTTGACTTTTTGGTCAACAGATCGTCTCGATTTGCGTGCCATGAGTCTCGAGTTGATAAAATTCAGTTTCTTTGGACAAAATTTAGGAATTAACATAAAAATCAGAATAATAAGATTAAAATAGGATTTTAGAGTAATTATTCCAGAATTAAATAAATTAAAATAAATTAATGGTTATATTATTATATAGTTATATGAATATATATGTAAGTAAATGCTAATTGATAATTATGACTAAATATTCAGACTGTATGACCCTAGGACATCGTGGACTATCCCATACTTACCTTGACCATGTTGACCCTAAGAACTTGTGAATTTGTTTGCCTTGCGTACACTAACGTACTGGCATAGACACCTGTCAATTGACTGACTGATTTCGTACAGTACTTGAAGATGCGACACCCGCGTAATTCAATGCGTAATTGACCGTGTTAGATGACTAGTGTTACCCCTAGTATACCCCCTGATTCCAGTGTAAATGTGGTTGAGTATGTGCTAGTGTAATGACTAATGATTCTATTACATTATATTTATGTGTACATAGGATATTGGATTGTTCTGCACGATTTCTGGAGCAGGTTATTGGTACATTACAGCTTCCTTGCCAGGCAAGTATACCTTGCCATTGTACTGTTATTAATATTCCATATGTTGCATGCATATTTATTTTCTGTCTTTAGTTCATATATTTTAACTGTTATATAAAATATGCGCGACGGTGTCGTCGCGGTATGTTTTTATTTATGTATTCGCATTGACCTTGTTTATGAGACTACCCCATTATTATATAGCACCATTAGGTTTTATTTGACTGTGACACATATTTTTACACGAGTTGTGAGTCTCATATAGATCACGGACGCACGTATTGACTGATCATCGGTACGTGTGGGACGTGCGTTAGGAATAACTGCTGTTAGAAACTTTGTATGCTAGTAGACTTGGCAGTTATTTAGAGGTATTGTCGTGTCATGGATGTGACATGCTTAGAGCATGGGATGGGGAGAACAACAAGTAAGACGTGTGGGCTCCGTTGCACTTTTCTTGTGTAACCCGTACGCTCCGTCGGAGATACGCGGTCATGATGACCACTATATATTATATTATTATCAGGCGGGCCTCCGGTGTTCGAAAGATGTCGTGCCTTTGTAGGCCCCTGGATCTCCAAGAGAACTATGCCAATTCCATTTTAGCCAGATAGCCCACGAGTTGGGAAAGTTGTTCATAAACTGCATTCACTTTAGACGGTTAGGCGACCCAGTGGATATTTATTTCAGTACTTTATTGGCATGTGTTTAAGTATCTTGTTATGTCCCTCTGAGGACCTGGTCCGCTGCCAGGTGTATCTTTTCTTGAGTATTTGCAGGAGCGCAGATTTGGATGGTTACATGTGATCCGAGGATGTCTTCTCTTCGAGCTGTGATGGATAGCTGGTATTCTTATATTGTGTTGTGGTGTTGTGCTCATATTGTATTTACTTTTCCTATTCGAGTTGGTAGTGGATTTGTTTCCATCCAACTATCATCCTAGATACTTCTTATTGAGATCTAGTTTCATCGATACTGTTTATTTATTTCTATATGATTTTGGTGGATGAGATTTAGATTTTACCCTGTGACTTGTATTACAGTTATACCACTTGTGGATTTGATATTCATTTTACAGCGTACGTGTGGATTTGGTTTCCATATATTGGAGTTGCCATATCCATGCGGCTGGCATGCTTACGTGTCCTAATCCTACGTATTTTTGGGACTGGGGCGTGACATTAGTTGACAGATTCATCAGAGGTAGTGCATGAAGTTCTCGAAATCAGAAGTTTGTTCGGATGGAATGGTTGGATTATGGCTCAGATTTGCAGAGGAGATATAGCACGGTTCGTAGTAACTGTCCATCATGGTGACTTATAATTATCGAGCGTATTTTTGGGATAGCTGACCATAGCAACTTGTCATGCCCCAGTCCCAAAATATGTAGGACCAAGAATACGTAACATGTCAGCTACGCATTCGACAAGACTCCGGTCCAACTCGAATACGTATAAGCTGTATTATAATGGTCACTATCTAAATAATCAAATAAATATAAATATCTATGCCTCAATCCACAATTAACAGAATACACAAGAATGAGCTATATGTGCTAAAGTCGACCGCCCAGTAACACACAAACTTGAATAGACTCGAGAAAGAAATATGAATCTATAAAACTAGGCTACATCAGCAGATGAATAAATAATCATAACTCCGGTAGAAATAATATAAGTACCTGATACCAATACCTGCAAGACAAGCAACTCCATCAGCAACTCCAAAGGCTCCATAACCGTCTATGCTGCAAAAACTGGCAGGGGACCAGGTCCTCAGAGGGACGTAACAAGGTACAAGAAACAGCATGCTAAAAGTAAAACAGTATAATGCCACATACTCAAGGGTAAACTACTATAACCAACTATGTGATATGTAAATGAGAGTATGGTATCGTACCCCGGGCTGGTACTCATGAAAGATCTCAAAAGACACTTTCGTAATCTAATAGTATACTCAAGGCTCTGTGTGGGAGAACCAGGAGGAAGCTGTATATACATATATAATACCTTAGATTTCGCATAGGGAACCTAAGGCCTAATACACAATAAATAATAATAGTAAAAAATATGCCCAGAGCACGATGAAGACTCTCCCCACCCAATGTAACCTCACGTCTAATGTCCACAATGTCTCATGTCCATAACACACAAGATCATGACCTCCAGCTAGTACACCGAGTCATAATGATATCTATATAATATGCAAGTCTCATATCACGAATCCTGTAAGCCTATACAGAATCACCATGAATAACTCAAGAAATATTATGTCACATGAAGTAGTGCCAAGTATCCTAGGTTATGGAGTACTTGGTAAAGCAACCACGTAAAAATAGGATCGTGGAATCAAGTCTCTAAGTGACGTTGCACGACTCCGCGTACGGCGTCGACACCCGAATCTTGTTCGAACGCTAAGTAACGTCTCACGGTCCTAGGATAAACACACATATCAATCATAAAAAATAACTTTATTAACTAAATAATATAATAAAGGCAAGAAACTGTGATACATTATGGCAAGGTACACTTGTCTGGGTTCTGAACTCAGTCAACTGCTCCTGGGAAAGTAGAATCTGCACGTACACCTCCGGATGCTGAAACAAACATTACCATTATTCTCAGAATACTAGAAATAGCTATGATTGACTACCCATAAGTCCAATTTGGATACAGGGGCAAAATAGACAATTTTTTGGTCAAAGCGGGTCCACATATGGTCCACTTTGCACCGTAAAATATGTCAAAGACAAAGTTTTCCAAATTTGTCAAACTTAGTGTCTACAAGTCCAGAACAACGATACAAACCCAACGGAACATCCAGAACTGGATTTCGATAAGCCGATCACAAAAACGTCCGTCATGGGGAACCATGGGGCCCACAAAATAACGTTTCGTCAAAGTTCTCAGAATCAAACCAAACTTGGGTCACAGGACCAGCATAAAACCACAAATCTAATAGAATAAGTTTTGTTATGAATCGATGAGTACACACAAAGTTATGACGAGTGTCAAAATAGGCCGATACGAAATTTTTCGGCGGATATGTATTGATTTCGGTGTGCATGCACATCCAAATCAAGTTTTGCGAAAGTTCACACATACGCGTTTACATTACATGTATTTTGGTGTAACTTGCACACGATAAAGTTTCCTTATTTGGTGGGACGCATCCCATATCGCTAGATTTTGGGTATTTTAAAAATAAGTTTTTGGTCATTTTTGAACAAGAATAATTTAACCATTAAAGCAAACTAATAAAGACTAAAAGAACAGTAAAAAACTTTATTTTATTGTGAAGAAGTTCCTTCAAGCATATTTTGAAAATAATTAACAAGTTGGTGGCAAATTGGACATGAATAGGGGTACTTGGACTGAAATTCTGAACTATTTTCGAACAGTTTTTCGGCCAACTTCCGATCAATTTTTCGATCAAACCGGGGTGAATAAATTCGTTCCACTTGAAGAGAATCATAGAGGGTTAGGTTGTGAACATACCAGCAAAGATAAAATATAAATCGGACGAGCGAGGAGGGCAAAAGTTGTATGCGAAGGAGGGGTCATAACTGTGAAGTGTGTGCGTGAGGGGGCCGACGAATCTGCGGGCGACGGTCGGCGCGGTACGACGGTCAACCGGAGGCAGCGGGGCTACGGGCGGTCGCCGACACCGCTCCGACGGAGGTGGTGGTGGGTGATGGGTTAGGGTTAGGGTTTGTGTTCATGTGTATATATAGGGTTTTACTTATATATATATACATATAAGAGAGAGAGAGAGAGAGGGGGGGGGGGTTCCCTGTGCGTGGATGAGGGTTGTTAGGTTTTAGGTTTTTAATTTAGTTAATGGGTTTTAATTTATGATTTAGTTTAATGGGTTTGGGCTAACGGGTTATGTGTTTGGATTAGGATTTATTTCTTTTATTTATATATATATATATATATATATATATATATATATATATATATATATATATGTATGTATATGTATGTATATGGATATTTAAAAATAGTTTTGGACCTCAATAAATTCCAGAAAAATTACACAATATGCTATTAATAGTTGTACACCCAAAAATATATTTTTTGGACAATATTAATAATTAATTAATTACACATAATTATAAATCTATGAATATTATATATTATAATTAGCTAAAAATAAAAAAAATTCCTTAATCACAATAATTTCAGAATACCAATTTAATAAATTTAAATTTTAAATTCTAAAATTTAGGGTACTTATAATCTACCCAACTTATAAAATTTTTATCCTCGAAATTAAAAATAAACATAGTAGAAAAGATTTTAGTTAAGAAGGTTGCACTAAAGATGGGGACGCAGTTACCAAATGGAGTCCTAGTTTGACGTCGCATTCTAAGAATAAGGGTACGCTTAATCAAGGCTCTACCCAACTTATAATAATAAAGTTGACTGCAGGAACTATAGTCATGATCATATTCTTAAGGATTTTTAGTAAGTCTAACTTCAAGGAGGAATTCGAGATAGTTAGAATTTTGTGACCGTTGTCACAGCCTATCAAAGTAAATCTATGTACTACCATGGCATTAATAAGTCAATAACTCTATAAAGAAAGTTTACCAGTTCTTCTTGCTTCTAATTAGGTCATGAGTCTATAAGACAATAGAAATTATCATAGCCAAAAACAACTAGGGTGAGATGGTACCGAGAAGTTGTTCATTGCATATCATGGATGCCGATGAATGGTTCAGCAATAAGCGTCAAAAGGTGATATAACTCATCAAGGTATTTTGTATTGTGTAAAGAGTACAAGGGATTTAATTTAATGCAACACAAGTATCATAGACGTAGGTTGACATGAATGGGATACGGTTATATCAGTGGTTGGGATATTTGGGTTGTCTATGTATAATTTAATTATATTGCAGCAGAGCTGGATATAGGGTTTAGAAGGAGATATGCCACGAATTTTGTGGGGTCTATATGGAGCATAGATGTACATATTTGGAAGTAACAATTGTGTCATCAGTGAGTAGATTCCAGTTAGGCTCATGAATGTCAAGGTTGCCGAAAGAATTGAGTCGGTGTTGAGTATTAAAATCGACCGCAACAGAAAAGGATATCTATGTGTCATGTCTGTATAATTGCATTGCGAATGTCATACGACTAAAATAAAACATGGGAAGGTCAGTTTGTGAGTGATATTCATGTCATAGGTGTATAATGACTAGTCTAGGTCATAAGGGAGAAGTTGTTGGAAAGGAAAGGATAGTGTTGTGCTCCAAATATCCGAGCCACAACAAAGGGTATCAAGGATACATAAATTAAATAGGTAATTTAATCCGTTTGAGATTAACCTAATTAAAATCAAAATAAATTCAAATTTACCCTGAATTTCCAGAAATAACCCTACACTAAAACCAGGGGCTACGATCTACCCAACTTATAAAAATTTAAGTTGGTATTAAAACTAAGGTCATGGTCCTGATAACAAGATTTCTGGAAGCGCCTATTTTCTAAATAAGGATACAAGAATTCTAGAATTTACTGGCTGTGATCAAGGATTTTCAAAAGAAACATAGAAACTATCAGGGTACTATTGATCAACAACTTTATAAGAAAAATTACTACCCATCCATTACTGCTCTTGTATAGGTCAAGCTTCTACAAGGCAGAGGAAATGACTGAGTCGGATCTAACTAAGGCAAGATGGTAGAGAGGCTTCGATCATTGATTGGCATTGATGACGAAGAGACCAAAATTTAGGCCATGACAAGAAGAATTTCTGATAAGTCTACATAGTTGAATAAGGCACGATTAGGCAGGTATTTGGATAATCGAGTCATGGTGACTAGATCAAGGGGATTAGAGTAGAAAAAAACTGATATATATGGTGATATAGATTTTAACACAAGGAGTGGTACCAACTAAGGGATTGATTTTGTAATTAAGACAAAACTAGGAAATGAGAAAGGATCTACTCATTGTTATATTAGAAGGATCGTTGTTACAAAAATTACGAGGCCATATATGCAATACAAGATAAGAATTTGATAGGAAGGATTGGAATGCAGTCGAGGGGGTAATACAACTAATCCTTAAACTCAATACTATATTGAATTCTCATGCTAACAATCTACACTGGCTCTGGCATATAGGAATACCTATCTATCTACCCTACTAAGGGTAACCATCTTCTCAAAACTTTATATCCAGCATATCTTCTTCCGCCTTGACAAGGATCTGCTTCTGGAGAAAATACCGCGCACGAACGTCCATCTCTTTGAAATAGGGAGAGATGATAAACAATAATAAGGATGTCGAGGGGAATAAACGAGTACAATTATGAAGTCCAAGGACGATAATCAAATGCTAAGGAATTATCAAATCAGTTGTGGATTGA
Organism: Iris macrosiphon; assembly: GCA_036927795.1. Classification (NCBI taxonomy): domain Eukaryota; kingdom Viridiplantae; phylum Streptophyta; class Magnoliopsida; order Asparagales; family Iridaceae; genus Iris; species Iris macrosiphon. Next base: position 136,057,418 of record JAYESA010000008.1, read on the forward strand.
GATACTAATACTGCTAATCCTGATTACAGGCTCGCTCGGTACCGGAAAGTAACCAAAACGATTTAATATTGACCTGCATGGGCCACCACAAAAATATGTCACACCCCAGTCCCAAAATACGTAGGACTAGAAATATGTAACATGCCAGCTACGCATTCGACCAGATTCCGGTCCGTCTCGAATACATATAAGCTGTATTATAATGGTCACTATCTAAATAATTAAGTAAATATAAATATCTATGCCTCAATCCACAATAAACAGAATACACAAGAATGAGCTACATGTGCTAAAGTCGGCCACCCAGTAACAAACAAACTCGAATAGACTCGAGAAAGAAATATAAGTCTATAAAACTAGGCAACATCAGCAGATGAATAAATAATATGAATAAATAACCATAATTTCGGTAGAAATAATATAAGTACATGATACCAATGCCTCCAAGACAAGCAACTCCATCAACAACTCCAAAGGCTCCATAACCATCTATGCTGCAAAAACGGGCAGGGGACCAGGTCCTCAGCGGAAAGTAACAAGGTACAAGAAACAGCATGCTAAAAGTAAAATAGTATAATGCCACATACTCAAGGGTAAACTACTGTAACCGACTATGTGATATGAAAATGAGAGTATGGTATCGTACTCCGGGCTAGTACTCACGAAAGATCTCAATAGAAACTTCCGTAATCTAATAGTACACTCAAGACTCCATGTGGGAGAACCAGGAGGAAGCTGTATATACATATATAATACCTTAGATTCTGCATAGGAAACCTAAGGCCTAATACACAATAAATAGTAATAGTAAAAATATGCCCAGATCACGATGAAGACTCTCCCAACCCAATGTAACCTCATGTCTCATGTCCACGATGTCTCATGTCCATAACACGCAAGATCATGACCTCCAGCTAGTACAACGAGTCATAATGATATCTATATAATATGCAAGTCTCATATCACGAATCCTGTAAGCCTATACAGAATCACCATGAATAACTCAAGAAAGATTTTGTTGTCACATGAAGTAGTATCAAGTATCCTAGATTATGGCGTACTTGGTAAAGCAAGCACGTAAAAATAGGATCATGGAATCAACTCTCTAAGTGACGTTACATGACTCCGCGTACGACGTCGACACCCGAATCTTATTCGGACACTAAATAACGTCTCACGGTCCTAGGTTAAACACACACATCAATCATATAAAATAACTATATTAACTAAATAATATAATAAAGGCAAGAAACTGTGATACATCATGGCAAGATACACTTGTCTGGGTTCTGAACTCCGTCAACTGCTCCTGGAAAAGTGGAATATGTACGTACACCTCCGGATGCTGAAATAAACATCACCATTGTTCTCAGAATACTAGAAATAGCTAGGATTGACTATCCAAAAGTCCAATTCGGACATAGGGACAAAATTGACAATTTTTTGGTCAAAGCGGGGTCCACATGTGGCCCACTTTGCACCATAAAATGTGTCAAAGATAAACTTTTCCAAATTTGTCAAGCATAGTATCTACAAGTCCAGAATGACGATAGGAACCCAACGGAACATCCAGAACTGAATTTCGATGAGCTGGTCACAAAAATGCCCGTCTTTTGGAACCGTAGGGCCCACAAAATAACGTTTCGTCAACGTTCTCTGAATCAAACCAAACTTGGGTCACAGGACTAGCGTAACACTATAAATCAAATGCAACAAGTTTTGTTACAAATTGACGAGTATACACGAATTTATGGTGAGTGTCAGAATTGTCACGCCCTAGTCCCAAAATACCGAGGGACTAACACGTGGCAATGGCCAGCAGCACACACCGATGGGCAAACCCAATTTAATGGACCCATCAGGGTGTACTTAAGCTGTAAAACAACAATAAGGGGCTATGGTACTAATCTCATCCACATAAATTAATATAATCAATATGAAATATAAAGCAACATCAAGTCTCAATAAAGTATCTCGGGGAACAACCTGATAATATGTCTGATACAGCAGTTCAATAGACAGGAAATAGGAGTCCAACAAATAAAAATTACTGAGTATAATAAACCAGATACTCAGGAGAAATCCTCTGCGATCACCTCATCCTCGGGTTCTGGTACTGCTCACATGTCTGCTCATGTCCTGTACACTTTGGGGTAGATCTCCTCAGCTAAACCTGGGGACATAATTCGGATTCCAGGTCCTCAGGGGACATAGCAAGGTACAAGAATAACTCAAGCCAAATAAATGCATTATGTAATAAATAAATCTATAGGGTAAACTATGTAACCAGCTAAGTGATATGCAAGTTGAGAGCATCACTAGAACTCAGGCTGAGACTACTACAAGCTCTGTGTAGGGGAGCCGGTAGCAGTGATACTATGTAGTTATACTATGTAGTTATAGTATGTAGTGGGCCTACGGCACCGTAATAAATATATATATATATATATATAATTATCCTGTAGCCTGTGTGTCTCTCCCACCCAATGTAAACACACGTCTCATGTCCATAACACGCAAGATCATATCTAATGCAGCAAGTCATAATGATACCTATGCATATGTATAAAGTCTATGTCACGAATCCTGTATCCTATACAGAATCATCATGAATATCTCAGGAAGATTTTGTCTCATGAACAGTGTCAAGTGTCCTATGGTATGACGTACTTGATAATGCAAGCACGAAAATGTATAGGGTCGCGATATCAATCTTTAGGTGATGTTACACAACTCCGCGTGCGGCGTTGACACCCGAATCTTGTTCGAACGTTAAGTAATGTCACACGGTCCTAGGTTGAACATATATATCACAAAAATAGATCAAGAGAATAATATGAAACAAATTACTGCAAGTATGGCAAGGTAGACTTGCCTGAGGTTTGGTTTCCAACTGCTCTCTGGTATCAGCGGGATCTGTAGGTACTCTTACGGTTGCTGAAATAAATATTACCATCATATTCAGAAGACATCAAATAGCTAGAATTGCCTGCCCATAAGTCCAATTTTGACACAGGGGCAAAATTGACAGTTTCTTGTCAAAGCAGGATCCATATGTCACTTCGCATCGAAAAATATGCCAAAGATAATGTTCTCCAAATTCGTCAAACTTAGTGTCTACAAGTTCAGAACGATAATACGAACCCAACGAAATATCCAGAACTGGATTCCGATGAGCAGATCACAAAATCGCCCGTCAAGTAGAGCCGTGGGGCCCACGATACGGGATTTTGTCAACGTTCTCAAATTTGGGTCACAGGACCAGCGTATCACAACGAGTCCGATGGCTTAAGTTTCGTTTCGATACGATGAGCGTACACGAAGTTACAACGAGTTTTAGAACAGGGCCGATACGGGGCATTATCGACGGATATGTGTTATTTTCGGTGTGCACGCACATCCAAATTAACTTCTGCAAAATCTTCTACGTCCTATTAACGGTGCGCACCTTTCGGTAAAGTTCGCACACAACCAAGTTGCCTCGTTTAGCGGAGCGCACCTAGTTCCAAGTAAAATCAGGATTTTAAATAACCAATCTTTTGATCATTTTCACCCTCAAATTAATTACAATCTACAGCATAATAAAATAAACTAGAAATAGGGTTTAAAACTCGGTTAAGTGGTCTAAATAATTATTCAGATAAATTTTAGAATTATTTAACAGGTTGCACGCAAAACGGTCGTGAATTTGTGAGTTCAGGATAATTTCTGAATTTTCAGAAATATGGATCATTTTTTCCTATTTTTGCGTCGCGGTTTGCGACCAACATAGGACGCTATACACCTAACTGATTTCACGGGTTTCGAGAGGGTTACACAGGGAACGCATCACAGCAGACGGTTCAGAAAACGAGGCGGAGAGGAGAGAAAAAAAGTCACCGGAACGATGGTTCAGTAACGACTGAAATTTGTATTTATGCGGTGGCGCGACGCGGCTACGGCGAGGCTCGGCCAGTCAGCGGGTGATCATGTGCTGGGGAGGGTGTCCGTGGCGGTGCTCGACGGCTGGGGCTCGAGGGTCAACCGAAGGGGAAGTCGGGCTGTCGAGGGTCGGAGGGGAGACGTGGCGGTAGTGAAGTGGTGGTGGCAGCGACTGCGGGGGGGGGGGGGGTTATAGGAGGAGCGGGGAGGGGATCCGTCGGCCGGTGGGGAGGAGAAGGGGTAGAGGCGCTGGTGCGGGCGGTGAGATAGAGCGACAGAGGCGGCGGTTAGGGGCAGCGCGGAGGCAAAACGGCTGCAAGGAACGGTCGGGGAGGAAGTCGGAGCGGCTGCTAGAAATTTTCCAGCGGTTTACTGTAGCAAATTGGGTATCGGGTCTGGTTGTAGCGGGTCGGGTTTTAGATCTGAATTCGATCTAATAAGGTAAAGGTCGGGTACGGGTTGCGGGTCAATGGGTCGGGTTCAGATCCGACCCGTTAGGGTTGGTTTAATGGGTTTGGTTCGGTTTATATTTAAATCGGTTCAGGATTAAACCGGTTTTATTTTGTTTAATTTAAAAACTTAGTTTTTAGGTCTTTAAAAATAGTTCTGGGGTCCAATAAATTCCAGAAAATTATCCTAGGTCTAATTCTTTATTTTACACCCAAAAATATTATTTTTATATTATTTTATTATTTAATAAAATCATAAAAAATATTTAATACCAAAAAATATTTATTTTAAATAGTTAAAAATTCTAGAAAATTTATTATTAAATTCTAAAAAATCTAGGTGTTTACAAGAACGGGACGATATGGGGCTTTTCGACGGATACGCATTGATTCCGGTGTGCACACACATCCAAATCAAGTTTCGTGAAAGCTTACACATCCGCGTTTACGTTACGCGCCTTTTGGTGTAACTCGCACACGATGAAGTCGTCTAGTTTGGCGGGACGCATCCCGTATCGCAAGATTTTTGGTGTTTTAAAAATAAGTTTTTGTCATTTTGGAATAAGAATAATTTAACTATTAAAGCAAACTAATAAAAAATAAAAGAACAATAAAAATCTTGGTTATATTGTGAAGAAGTTCCTTCAATTATATTTTGAAAATAATTAATGAGTTGGTGGAAAATTGGACATGAACATGGGTACTTGGACTAAAATTTTGAACGATTTTCGAACAGTTTTTCGGCCAACTTTCGGTTGATTTTTTTGTGGTGCCTAAATTCGTTCCACTTGAAGAGAATCCTAGAGGGTTAGGTTGTGAACATACCAGCAAAGGCGGAACGTAAATCAGACGAGCGAGGAGGGCGAAAGCTATGCGCGAAGGAGGGGCCACAACTGTTCTATGTGTGCACGCGGGGGCCGACGGATCTGCGGTCGGTGGTCGGCTGGAGGCGGCGGTCGGCCGGAGACGGCGGGGCTGCGGGCTGTCGCCGGCGGCGCTCCGGCGGAGACGGTGGTAGGTGATGGGTTAGGTTTAGGGTTTGTGTTGATGTGTATATATAGGGTTTTACATATATATATATATATACATATATGAGAGGGGGGGTTCCCTGTGCGTGGATGGGGGTTGTTAGGTTTTAGGTTTTTAAGTTAGTTAATGGGTTTAAGTTAGGATTTAGTTTAATGAGTTTGGGGTTGGGCTAACGGGATATAGGTTTGGGATATGATTTATTTCTTTTATTTCTTTATATATATATATATATATGGATATGGATATTTAAAAATAGTTTTGAATTTCAATAAATTCTAAAAAAATTACACAATATGCTATTAATAGTTGTACACCCAAAAATATATTTTTTGTACAATATTAATAATTAATTAATTATACATAATTATAAATCCATGAATATTATATATTATAATTAGCTAAAAAAATTTCTTAATCACAATAATTTCAAAATACCAATTTAATAAATTTAAATTCTAAAAATCAGGGTGCTTACACGACTTGACTGCCAAATCAGATATGGATATTGTAGATCCATAGAACGACCATTATGGTGGCGTATTTGGGAATGCATCGAGGGTGGATGTGAGTGGTGTATATCGGATATAGGCCTAAGTGACTGAGTGTTGGATTTGAAAGATCCTTGGGATAGCCTTTAGCTGAAGATGCAGTCGGAAGATCAAAGCTATGGTAAAAATGGCCTTAGTCAATTGATGAGATTCGGAGTCGCATATTTTTGAAGATGGCATCACCTCTGACTCGTCATGCCCCGGAAGGGAATAGCATCCATATGAATTGACGACTATGTAACTAGCTTTGAGAAGTTAAAGTAGCGGCTCATTCAGATCAGATCTTTGCACTACCACATGGGACAGATGTGCCTCAGATCTACAAGATGCATCAGAAATTAGTCTGGGATGCGTGCGCGTACAGAAGGTGAAGGTGATATCCTGTGCTTCGAGATAGTGGAAGTAGCACAAAGAACTATTTTATGCGCGACCTAGAATTTGTGGCGAGTGTGTCCACATTGAAATTGTGGCGACACTATCCCTATGGCATGGCGGCAAAATCTGCGTGGATCACATGAACCTCAATATAGATGTTAACCCAGAGAGGTATTAAAATTGAGGAAGAGATATTTGGCTAAGATGATCTAAGAGCATAGTATAATGTATGGGTAAGTCGCCTAGTGGGTGTAGTATCAGTTGTGATGATCGTTCGGAGCAAGAGATGATAGTCGAAGATAGTGCATGTGGAACATTATGCGATTGGAGTCATACTAGAGTTTGGTTGGTTGAGTTTGGACGATGCTAGTGTGGATTCGGAAATAGTCGGATGGATTGAGTTGGAACACGAACTGATTTGAGTCAGGTGGAGAGATCATCAGAGGGGAATCATCATATTTGAGAATAGCGCTTGTATGATATATTATGGTTGAACATCAGGATTGGTTCAGTCAAAAATAAAGCGATGAATGTCTCGGGCATAAAGATACCCTTGTAACTTGTCCAAATTTGCTATCGCTAAGCTCGGCTAAATTACATATATTTCAGGGATGCCTTAGATATGTGTATGATCCAAACTAAGAGATATATTAAATTCGAATTGAGCTGCAAGGAGGATATGGGAATATAAAATTTGTGCGAGCGTTCAGTGCAAGCGAGATGCTGAGTCTGGATCAGGAGAATGTGAGTTGCATGGAGCAGAGTTATGAATTAGGGAAGCACCATGCGAGTAAGAAATGGATTCTGGTTTGGTTCGAGGATGAACCAGATTCTAAGTGGTATATTATGTAATGCCCCACAATCGTACGGTGCATTACGCTGAGTCGTTTTTAAATAAGACAATAGCCGGTTATATTTCAATTTGTTGGAATTGGGAGCAAGTAATGATTTGAGTTTATTTTATGTACAGATCGCGTGTGGGTTCGATGGATTCTGGTGTTCATTCAGAGCAGTACTGGGATAGCAGGATTGGAGCAATAATGTCGTCTTCCTTAGTCCGATCGGTCAGATGATTTAGAAATCATGGCTTGCTCGTACGGTCATACCAATTGAGTAGATCATGCTTTGAATCTGACCTCGGGTTCAAGGGATCGTCCGTATCGGCAAGGCAGGGTGCTTAACGGAATCAGACTTGATGAGTGGGCTCTGTCCCTTCTCCTCTACTCATTCATGCCTAATAATATGGAACACACGTAATGGCTTGGATACTTAGACTGGAACATGGAAATCACCATACTATGGCATGCATAGAGTGTGTGTCGTTTGGTTGGATATAATTTGTGGCTTGAGTTAGTTTCTCGTTTGGGCATTTGGAGCTTGAGAGGATCATCTTGGTTGTAACATCGAGGCACTTAAGGCGCGCGAGTGATCGTGCATCCTTGCACGACTATCAAGTTTTATGCTTTGTCAAGCAAAGCATGCATTTATGGTTCAAAATTGGATAACTGTATCGGAGAGGGCATTGTGCCATGGAGCATTTAAAACGAGGGGTATTACACCAATTGGAATACTGTGTCGAGAAGCAGAATAGTGTCTATGGGGATAACTTGAGATGGTGCCTTGGGATATAAGTTGGAGAATGGTCATAAATAATTGGATGGATTAAGGCGAGTATCGTTTGGTGGGGCAAAAAGGCTCGATTCTCTCGCCATACCTACTTGGTGTTTGCATTGGTCACGGATAACCTGTTGCTTACAGGATTTGGTTTTCTCGAATGGGATATGCTCTGGGGTACCGGGACTGTTCGGCCATGGAGGTGACAAATGGTAACGTGCCTTGGGCGTGGAGCAGATAGTTCGATATGACCAGGTGGGCTAGCTACTCAGCGCTATATCAGGTAGAACTGCAGTTGATTAGTACTTTATAGCTTGGCCAGTGACTTCATATAGATAAGAGTTGGTTTGCTTTGGTTTGGTTTGTGCTTTTCTTATAGGCGGCGGCCACCTTGCCTAGGACAAGAGTGTGCATATCGATGATTGGATTAGTAAGGCTTGGATTGTGGCATAGTTTAAGGATGAATATTGGGGCTTGGATTATGGTTCGATAGGTTCACGTATTGCTTGGGTTTGAGTAGAACGGTTTGTATGTTAGTTTTCTTTGAGTTGGATATATATATATCTGCTTGTATATTTGCTTGAGTTGAATGTATGCATGCTTAACCTGCTTTACAGTTTTCCCTTAACATGTCATACCTATGCCATAAAATGAATCTAGGATTCAATTAGAAATATCATCATATAAATGTTTGCATTCACTATCTACTTAGTGTCGATTTATATGATTGGGTTACCCCGCTCACCAGTACAGTTGTGTACTGACTCACGTTTGTGGGCATTATTTCAGGTACGTAGGTGTAGTGGCACTGCTTGGATATACAGGACATGATTTATGTTAAGAGAAAGAGCAAGAGTGTTGCATCACCTTTGTGGCATTTCTCATTTGTCGTATTTTTATTTTGTCATGCCCCAGTCCCAAAATATCGAGGGACTAGACACGTGGCAATGGCCAGCAGTACACACCGATGGACAAACCCAATTTAATGGATCCATCGGGGCATACTTAAGCTGTAATACAACAATAAGGGTCTAAATATACTAATCTCATCCACAGAAATGAATACAACAATATCATAATCATAAAGCAAGATCAATCTCAATATAACATAAACTCGGGGAATAACCCGATAATGAGTCTGATACAATAGTCAAGAAATTAGATAACAACTGCATATACTGAGTATGGATAAGACATATACTCAGGAGATACCCTCGGTGATCACTCGTCTACTGGATCTGGTACTGCTCCAATGCTTGCTCCTGCTCCTGCTCCTGCTCCTGCTAGTGCTCCTGTCCCGTATAACTCGGGGTCGTTCTCGTCTGCTAGTCCTGGGGACATAGTCCGGATCCAGGTCCTCAGGGGACAGCAAGGTACAGATAATACAAGCCAAAATAAATGCAGTACAGAAAATTAATGAGTAAATAGGGTAATACTAAATAACCAGCTAAGTGATATGCAATTTGAGAGCATTACTAAACTCAGGCTGAGACCATTACAAGCTCTGTGTCTGGGAGCCGGTAGCGGAGTTTACTATGTGTTTTACTATGTGTTTACTATGGTTTATATATATATATGAATTCAGCCTGTAGCCTATGTGTCTCTCCCCACCCATTGAAATCACATGTCTCATGTCCACGATGCCTCATGTCCATGTCACGCAGGATCATATCTAATACAGCAAGTCATATAATGTCTAGGAATATAATGTCAATGTCATAAAATATGTACCTATACAGAATCACCATGAATATCTCAGGAAGATTCTGTCTCATGAATAGTGTCGTCCTGGGTCCTAGTGTACTTGATAAGACAAGTACGAGAATATAAAGGGTCACGGATGTCCATGTCTAGATGATGTTACACAACTCCGCGTACGGTGTTGGCACCCGACTATTAATCGGATGCTAAGTAAGTCACACGGTCCTAGGTCAAGCATGCACAACAATATATATATATATATATATATATATATATATATATATATATATATATATATATATATATATAATTCAAGGAAATAAGTAACAAGAACTGCAAGTTTGGCAAGGTACACTTGCCTGGGGTTTGAATACCAATAACTGTTCCTGTGTTAGTGGATCCTGTAGGTACTCCTCCAAAAGCTGTAATAAATATCACCATCAGATTCAGAAAATATCAAATAGCTAGAAACGACTGTCCTTAAGTCCAATTTGGACATAGGGGCGAAAATGAAATTTCCGGATCAAAGCGGGGTCCACATGTGGCCCACTTTGAACCGAAAAATGTATCAGGGTCAAAGGTCCCCAAATTTGTCAAACTTAGTATCAATAAGTCAGGAATGATGTTATAAACCCAACGGAACTTCCAGAATAGGATTTCGATGAGCCGATCACAAAATCGCCCGTCAAGTGGAGCCTATGGGGCCCACGATACGCGATTTTGTCAACGTTCTCAGAATCGAACCAAACTTGGATCACAGGACCAGCGTATTGCTATGAGTCCGATGGCGCATGTTTCGTCTCGATCCGACGTGTGTATACAAAGTTACAATGTGTTCCAGAATGGACGGATATGGGGCATTGTCGGCGGATACACGTTGATTCTGGTGTGCACGCACATCCAAATCAACTTCTTCAAAATCTCACACGTCCGTATCAACGGCGCGCACGTTTCGGTGAAGACCCTGCGCGACCAAGTCGTCCCGTTTGGCGGAGCATAATCAGTTCCGGGGTAAAACGGGGTGTTGGTTTTCCTGTTTTTGGATCACGGTTTGCGATCGCCACAGGACGCGACGTGTCGGGCGGGTTGCATGGGCATCGAGAGGGTCACACAGTCCACGCATCACAACTGACGAAATCAAAAATGGGTCAACGAGGAGAGAGGAAATGCTACCTGAACAGGGCTCCGTGAAGACCGAATCCTCGTATCGGTGATCGATGCGACACAGCGGGACACGTGTCCAGGTACTGTGCTGCCGTGTCCGAGCTGCTGTTACTAGGGCTAGGGTTTCGAGGGCTGCCGGAGACTCGTCGGGGGAGGGCGGAGACCGCCGGGGATGAGTCGACTAGGCTGGCCGGGGAGAGGTTCTGCAGAGGGTGGTGGAGTCGGGGTTCAAGGCGGCTAGGGCGTAGGGTTTCTGTCGTGGCGGAACAGCGAGGTGTTCAAGGGCTGGAGGAGGAAGACAGGGAAGGGAGGCGGAGAAGCCCGGCTGAGCCATCGGGGAGATGGCGGTCGGAGAGGGCGGAGCGGAGAGGGACTGGGCTGCTGGAACGGGGAGTTACGTCGGGGACGATGACGGGGGTTCTAGGTCATCGAGGGGAGAGCTGTCGGGGCCTGGAAGTTTAGGGTTCCGTCGTGGTGGGGAGGAGGAAGATGGCTGGGCAGGGCAGCGGCTAGGGTGGATCAGGAGGTTGGGGAAGGAAGACGGAGGCTGAGCGGAGGGATTCTGCAGGTCAGGGGAGAGGGGGAGACGACGGGGAGGATATAGGCGGAGAGGGGCTGTACTAGGGCGAGGGTGACCGAGGCGCTGGTCGGAGCGGGCCCTGCGCGGCGGAGAGAGGGAGAGCTAGGGTTAGGGTTTCGGCCGGCGGGGGGTTAAATAGCCTCGTCGGAACAGTGTTCCGACTTGAATTAGGGTTAGGGTTCAGAATAGGATTTGGGTAACGGGTTTGGGTCCGGGTCCGCGGGTCGGGTTCAACAGGAATCCGGCCCGATCCGCTATCGTTTAAGTGCGGGTACAGGTTGTCGGGTTTCGGGTCAGGTTTAGATCCGACCCGACCCGACAAGGCTGGGTTCGGTTTAGTGAACCGGGTCTGGGTTAGTTTGGAAATAAACCTGGTTTATTTTAGGGATTTAATTGGTTTATTTTAAAATAGTTTTTAGGGCTTTATAAATGCTTCCGGAGTCCAATAAATTCACAAAAAATTATCCTATGTCTAGTTTTCCATTTTATACCATAAAATATTATTTCTACAATATTTTAATATTATTTAACAGCAATTAAAAATCATTTAATTACCAAACACCTAGGTTTTAATTACAGAGAAATCCCAAAAAATTCCAGAAATTATGAAAATTCAAATTAAAATTTTCAGAAAAATCAGGCGGCTTACAACCTACCCAACTTATAAATATTTCGTCCTCGAAATTAAACTAGGGTAGGGTATAAAGAATTTCTCTCAAGTGAACATTGCGGTCTCTACCCAACTTAGAATTTACCCATCTATCATCTAAGGCTATCTAAGAAAGTTATGCCCCAAATTATTGAATAATGTCATTTAATCCTCAAAGTTTTTAACACCAAACCATATCATCTATAATATGCCCTTAATCATTTATAAAAGACAGTCACCTAACAATGCGACTGGCCTGCGGGGTACATCTAGTACTGTCTATATATCAAACTTATACCAAGCACGAGGTTTCGTCTTTCTGAAATAATGGAAGACGGAGATCATTAATAAAGAGTTCAAGGGTGAGGTAATATAATAGAAGTATCGAGGTCAAGGCGTTTAAAGAATTCAAATAGGATTTGTCAAGACAGTTGTGGATTGAAATCATAATTTGGTAATTCCTATTCATATGTTCGCATCGGTACAGTTATGTAGCAGATACGATATACTCAAACATATCTAGAGGGCAAGTATACTAGTCAACTATATATCTCAATCTACGTAAAGTAGTCGTGCGAAGAGCGAACCAAAATGCACTAAGGTTGATCAGACTAATACACTGATTCTGAATAGACAATTGTATTAGTGTACATGCCACTAATACATGTCATGAACAAGTTCGATAAAGAATAAGCCTGCAAAACTAGGTTATAGAATAACAGCATAAGTCAAGTACAGCAAATTTAAGTACGCTAGATGATGATGAAAGGAGGTACAAATTATTCAAGTTCACAAAACAAAAACAAATAAGCAACCATAATAATAACATACTCTACAATCTCTACAGTTATCATACAACCTCCTTGTCTAAGTCGCTAGTCGACCAATTAGGGGTACGGGTCTCTAATTTCTACAGTCCGAATAAATACTATCTTCTTATACAAGTCTAAAGTTGTGTCATCCTAGTTTACTTCATCAATGGGTCAATAGGGCTAGGTGGTACTATATTATGAGGCATACTACCCAACTTAAATAATAAACTAATACTGAAGTCGTCTTAAGGATACCGTGGAAACTCTTGTTAGGGTCTACGAGAAGGGATCTTGGTACCTATTAGGGTATCTTTCTATATTACCTAAGTCGTTGTCGTCTCAAGCCTTAGTCTGAGTGCTTATAGAACACGTGTCGATAGTGAGGATAGAAGAGTTACTGACCGTTAAGGGGAAAGGGATCTAACTTGTATCGAGGTGGGGTACTAATTACACGATTTAAAGCTAAGGGGTAACCATTAGGTCATAATCTACAATAATAACTTAAACTGTCAAGTTCTAATTACCAATCACATATTAAAAATTTAAAGTAACAACCAAAATAAACAATAAGAGGCGCACAAGAATCAAGGCAGGATGCAAGTCAAGAAATTAATTCGAATCCGATACAGATGTCAAGAACGATTCAAGCAAGTGGATGAGATCCAAAACTTATCCTATACTTATTGCAGGCTTGCTCGGTCCCTAAGTTGAAACCGAACAATTTAGTCGTAGACCTGCATGGGCCACCACAAAAACTATGTCACGCCCCAGTCCTAAAATATCGAGGGACTAGACACGTGGCAATGGCCAGCAGTACACACCGATGGACAAACCCAATTTAATGGATCCATCGGGGAATACTTAAACTGTAATACAACAATAAGGGTCTAAATATACTAATCTCATCCACAGAAATGAATACAACAATATCAGAATCATAAAGCAAGATCAATCTCAATATAACATAAACTCGGGGAACAACCCGATAATGAGTCTGATACAATAGTCAAGAAATTAGATAACAACTGCATATACTGAGTATGGATAAGACATATACTCAGGAGATAACCTCGATGATCACTCGTCTACTGGATCTGGTACTGCTCCAATGCTTGCTCCTGATAATGCTCCTGCTCCTGCTCCTACTAGTGCTCTTGTCCCGTATAACTCGGGGTCGATCTCGTCTGCTAGTCCTGGGGACATAGTCCGGATCCAGTCCTCAGGGGACAGCAAGGTACAGATAATACAAGCCAATATAAATGCAGTACAGAAAATAAATGAATAAATAGGGTAATACTAAATAACCAGGTAAGTGATATGCAATTTGAGAGCATTACTAAACTCAGGCTGAGACCACTACAAGCTCTGTGTCTGGGAGCCGATAGTGGAGTTTACTATGTGTTTTACTATGTGTTTACTATGGTTCATATATATATATATATATATGAATTCAGCCTGTAGCTTGTGTGTCTCTTCCTACCCAATGAAATTATACGTCTCATGTCCACGATGCCTCATGTCCATGTCACGCACGATCATATCTAATACAGCAAGTCATATAATGTCTAGGAATATAATGTCTATGTCATAAAACCTGTATCCTATACAGAATTACCATGAATATCTGAGGAAGATTCTGTCTCATGAATAGTTTCAAGTGTCCTGGGTCCTAGTGTAATTGATAAGACAAGTACGAGAATATAAAGGGTCACGGATGTCCATGTCTAGATGATGTTACACAACTCCACGTACGGTGTTGGCACCCGACTATTAATCGGACGCTAAGTAAGTCACACGGTCCTAGGTCAAGCATGCACAACAATATATATATATAAGTCAAGGAAATAAGTAACAAGAACTGCAACTTTGGCAAGGTACACTTGTCTGGGGTTTGAATACCAATAATTATCCCTGTGTCAGTGGATCCTGCAAGTACTCCTCCAAAAGCTGTAATAAACATTACCATCAGATTCAGAAAATATCAAATAGCTAAAAACGACTGTCCTTAAGTCCAATTTGGACACAGGGGCAAAAATAAAATTTTCGGGTCAAAGCGGGGTCCACATGTGGCCCACTTTGCACCGAAAAATGTGTCAGGGTCAAAGGTCTCCAAATTTGTCAAACTTAGTGTCAAAAATGATGATACGAACCCAACAGAACTTCCAAAATTGGATTTCGATGAGCCGATCACAAAATTGTCCGTCAAGTAGAGCCTGTGGGGCCCACGATACGCAATTTTTTCTACGTTCTCAGAATCGAACCAAACTTGGATCACAGGACCAGCGTATTGCTATAAGTCCGATGGCGCATGTTTTGTCTCGATCCGACGTGTGTATACAAAGTTACAACGTGTTCCAGAATGGACGGATACGGGGCGTTGTCGACGGATACACGTTGATTCTGGTGTGCACGCACATCCAAATCAACTTCTGCAAAATCCTACACGTCCGTATCAACGGTGCGCACGTTTCGGTGAAGATCCTGCGCGACCAAGTCGTCCCGTTTGGCGGGGCGTACTCAGTTCCGGGGTGAAACGGGGTGTTGGTTTTCCTGTTTTTGGATCACGGTTTGCGATTGCCACAGGACGCGACGCGCCGGGCGGGTTGCATGGGCATTAAGAGAGTCACACAGTCCACGCGTCACAACTGACGAAATCGAAAATGGGTCAACGAGGAGAGAGGAAATGCTACCTAAACAGGGCTCCGTGAAGACCGAATCCTCGTATCGGTGATCGACGCGACACAGCGGGACACGTGTCCAGGTACTGTACTGCCGTGTCCGAGCTGTTGTTACTAGGGCTAGGGTTTCGAGGGCTGCTGGAGACTCGTCGGGGGAGGGCGGAGACGGCCGGGGATGAGTCGACTAGGCTGGCCGGGGAGAGGTTCTGCAGAGGGTGGTGGAGTCGGGGTTCAAGGCAGCTAGGGCGTAGGGTTTCTGTCGTGGCGGAGCAGCGAGGTATTCAAGGGCTGGAGGAGGAAGACAGGGAAGGCAGGCGCAGAAGCCCGGCTGAGCCATCGGGGAGATGGCGGTCGTAGAGGGCGGAGCGGAGAGGGACTGGGCTGCTGGAACGGGAAGTTAGGTCGGGGACGATGACGGGGGTTCTAGGTCATCGAGGGGAGAGCTGTCGGGGCATGGAAGTTTAGGGTTCCGTCGTGGTGGGGAGGAGGAAGATGGCTGGGCAGGGCAGCGACTAGGGTGGATCAGGAGGTTGGGGAAGGAAGATGGAGGCTGAGCGGAGGGGTTCTGCGGGTCAGGGGAGAGGGGGAGACGACGGGGAGGAGATAGGCGGAGAGGGGCTGTACTAGGGCGAGGGTGACCGAGGCGCTGGTCGGAGCGGGCGCTGCGCGACGGAAAGAGGAAGAGCTAGGGTTAGGGTTTCGGCTGGCGGGGAGTTAAATAGCCTCGTCGGAACAGTGTTCTGACTTGAATTAGGGTTAGGGTTCAGAATAGGATTTGGGTAACGGGTTTGGGTCCGGGTCCGCGGGTCGGGTTCAACAGGAATCTGGCCCGATCCGCTATCGTTTAAGTGCGGGTACGGGTTGTCGTATTTTGGGTCGAGTTTAGATCCGACCCGACCTGATAAGGCTGGGTTCGGTTTAGTGAACCGGGTCTGGGTTGGTTTGGAAATAAACCCGATTTATTTTAGGAGTTTAATTGGTTTATTTTAAAATAGTTTTTAGGGTTTTATAAATGCTTCCGGAGTCCAATAAATTCACAAAAAATTACCCTATGTCTAGTTTTCTATTTTATACCATAAAATATTATTTCCATAATATTTTAATATTATTTAACAACAATTAAAAATCATTTAATTACCAAACACCTAGGTTTTAATTACAGAGAAATCCCAGAAAATTCCCAAAAATTATGAAAATTCAAATTAAAATTTTCTGAAAAATCAGGTGGCTTACAACCTACCCAACTTATAAATATTTCGTCCTCGAAATTAAACTAGGGTAGGGTATAAAGAATTTCTCTCGAGTGAACATTGCGGTCTCTACCCAACTTAGAATTTACCCATCTATCATCTAAGGCTATCTAAGAAAGTTATGCCCCAAATTATTGAATCATGTCATTGAATCCTCAAAGTTTTTAACACCAACCATATCATCTATAATATGCCCTTAATCATTTATAAAAGACAGTCACCTAACAATGCGACTGGCCTGCGGGGTACATCTAGTACTGTCTATATATCAAACTTATACCAAGCACGAGGTTTCGTCTTTCTGAAATAAGGGAAGACGGAGATCATTAATAAAGAGTTCAAGGGTGAGGTAATATAATAGAAGTATCGAGGTCAAGGCATTTAAAGAATTCAAATAGGATTTGTCAAGACAGTTGTGGATTGAAATCATAATTTGGTAATTCCTATTCATATGTTCGCATCGGTACAGTTATGTAGAAGATACGATATACTCAAACATATCTAGAGGGCAAGTATACTAGTCAACTATATATCTCAATCCACGTAAAGTAGTCGTGCGAAGAGCGAACCAAAATGCACTAAGGTTGATCAGACCGTAATACACTGATTCTGAATAGACAATTGTATTAGTGTACATGCCACTAATACATATGTCATGAACAAGTTCGATAAAGAATAAGCCTGCAAAACTAGGCTATAGAATAACAGCATAAGTCAAGTACAGCAAATTTAAGTACACTAGATGATGATGAAAGGAGGTACAAATTATTCAAGTTCACAAAAAAAAAACAAATAAGCAACCATAATAATAACATACTCTACAATCTCT
Source organism: Iris macrosiphon (assembly GCA_036927795.1). Taxonomy (NCBI): domain Eukaryota; kingdom Viridiplantae; phylum Streptophyta; class Magnoliopsida; order Asparagales; family Iridaceae; genus Iris; species Iris macrosiphon. The sequence continues at coordinate 136,075,017 of JAYESA010000008.1, forward strand.
ACAGTTAACATACAACCTCCTTGTCTAAGTCGCTAGTCGACCAATTAGGGGTACGGGTCTCTAATTTCTACAGTCCGAATAAATACTATCTTCTTATACAAGTCTAAAGTTGTGTCATCCTAGTTCACTTCATCAATGGGTCAATAGGGCTAGGTGGTACTATATTATGAGGCATACTACCCAACTTAAATAATAAACTAATACTGAAGTCGTCTTAAGGATACCGTGGAAACTCTTGTTAGGGTCTACGAGAAGGGGTCTTGGTACCTATTAGGGTATCCTTCTATATTACCTAGGTCGTTGTCGTCTCAAGCCTTAGTCTGAGTGCTTATAGAACACGTGTCGATAGTGAGGATAGAAGAGTTACTGACCGTTAAGGGGAAAGGGATCTAACTTGTATCGAGGTGGAGTACTAATTACGCGATTTAAAGCTAAGGGGTAACCATTAGGTCATAATCTACAATAATAACTTAAACTATCAAGTTCTAATTACCAATCACATATTAAAAATTTAAAGTAACAACCAAAATAAACAATAAGAGGCGCACAAGAATCAAGGCAGGATGCAAGTCAAGAAATTAATTCGAATCCGATATAGATGTCAAGAACGATTCAAGCAAGTGGATGAGATCCAAAACTTATCCTATACTTATTGCAGGCTTGCTCGGTCCCTAAGTTGAAACCGAACAATTTAGTCTTAGACCTGCATGGGCCACCACAAAAACTATGTCATGCCCCAGTCCCAAAATATCGAGGGACTAGACACGTGGCAATGGCCAGCAGTACACACCGATGAACAAACCCAATTTAATGGATCCATCGGGGAATACTTAAGCTGTAATACAACAATAAGGGTATAAATATACTAATCTCATCCACAGAAATGAATACAACAATATCAGAATCATAAAGCAAGATCAATCTCAATATAACATAAACTCGGGGAACAACCCGATAATGAGTCTGATACAATAGTCAAGAAATTAGATAACAACTGCATATACTGAGTATGGATAAGACATATACTCAGGAGATACCCTCGGTAATCACTCATCTACTGGATCTGGTACTGTTCCAATGCTTGCTCCTGATAATGCTCCTGCTCCTGCTAGTGCTCATGTCCCGTATAACTCGGGGTCGATCTTGTCTGCTAGTCCTGGGGACATAGTCCGGATCCAGGTCCTCAGGGGACAGCAAGGTACAGATAATACAAGCCAAAATAAATGCAGTACAGAAAATAAATGAGTAAATAGGGTAATACTAAATAACCTGCTAAGTGATATGCACTTTGAGAGCATTACTAAACCCAGGCTGAGACCACTACAAGCTCTGTGTCTGGGAGCCGGTAGCGGAGTTTACTATGTATTTTAGTATGTATTTACTATAGTTTATATATATATATATATATATATGAATTCAGCCTGTAGCTTGTGTGTCTCTCCCTACCCAATGAAATCATACGTCTCATGTCTACGATGCCTCATGTCCATGTCACGCACGATCATATCTAATGCAGCAAGTCATATAATGTCTAGGAATATAATGTCTATGTCATAAAACCTGTATCCTATACAGAATCACCATGAATATCTGAGGAAGATTCTGTCTCATGAATAGTTTCAAGTGTCCTGGGTCCTAGTGTACTTGATAAGACAAGTACGAGAATATAAAGGGTCACGGATGTCCATGTCTAGATGACGTTACACAACTTCGCGTACGGTGTTGGCACCCGACTATTAATCGGACGCTAAGTAAGTCACACGGTCCTAGGTCAAGCATGCACAACAATATATATATATAAGTCAAGAAAATAAGTAACAAGAACTGCAACTTTGGCAAGGTACACTTGCCTGGGGTTTGAATACCAATAACTGTCCCTGTGTCAATGGATCCTGCAAGTACTCCTCCAAAAGCTGTAATAAACATCACCATCAGATTCAGAAAATATCAAATAGCTAAAAACGACTGTCCTTAAGTCCAATTTGGACACAGGGGCAAAAATGAAATTTCCGGGTCAAAGCGGGGTCCACATGTGGCCCACTTTGCACCGAAAAATGTGTCAGGGTCAAAGGTCTCCAAATTTGTCAAACTTAGTGTCAACAAGTCAGGAATGATGATACGAACCCAATAAAACTTCCAGAATTGGATTCCGATGAGCCGATCATAAAATTGCCCGTCAAGTAGAGCCTATGGGGCCCACGATACGCGATTTTGTCAACATTCTCAGAATCGAACCAAACTTGGATCACATAACCGGCGTATTGCTACGAGTCCGATGACGTAAGTTTTGTCTCGATCCGACGTGTGTACACAAAGTTACAACGTATTCCAGAATAGACGGATATGGGGCGTTGTCGGCGGATACACGTTGATTTCGGTGTGCACGCACATCCAAATCAACTTCTGCGAAATCGCACACGTCCGTATCAACGGCGCGCATATTTCGGTGAAGACCGCGTGCTACCAAGTTGTCCCGTTTGGCTAGGCGTACTCAGTTCCGGGGTGAAACTGGGTGTTGGTTTTCCTGTTTTTGGATCACGGTTTATGATCGCCACAGGACGCGACGCGCCGGACGGGTTGCACGGGCATCGAGAGGGTCACACAGTCCACGCGTCACAACTGACAGAATTAAAAATGGGTCAACGAGGAGAGAGAAAATGCTACCTGAGCAGGACTCCGTGAAGACCGAATCCTCGTATCGGTGATCGATGCGACACAACGGGACACGTGTCCAGGTACTGTGCTGCCGTGTCCGAGCTGCTGTTACTAGGGCTAGGGTTTTGAGGGCTGCCGGAGACTCGTTGGGGGAGGGCAGAGACGGCCGAGGACGTGTCGACTAGGCTGGCCGGGGAGAGGTTCTGCGGAGGGTGGTGGAGTCGGGGTTCAAGGCGGCTAGGGTGTAGGGTTTCTGTCGTGGCGGAGCAGCGAGGTGTTCGAGGGCAGGGGGAGGAAGACAGGGAAGGGAGGCGGAGAAGCCCGGCTGAGGCGTCGGGGAGATGGCGGTCGTTGAGGGAGGAGCGGAGAGGGACTGGGCTGCTGGAACGGGGAGTTACGTCGGGGACGATGACGGGGGTTCTAGGTCGTCGAGGGGAGAGCTGTCGGGGCGTGGAAGTTTAGGGTTCCGTCGAGGCAGGGAGGAGGAAGATGGCTGGGCAGGGCAGCGGCTAGGGTAGATCAGGAGGTCGGGGAAGAAAGACGGAGGCTGGGCGGAGGGGTTCTGTGGGTCAGGGGAGAGGGGGAGACGACGGGGAGGAGATAGGCGGAGAGGGACTGTACTAGGGCGAGGGTGACCGAGGCGCTGGTCGGAGCGGGCGCTGCGCGGCGGAGAGAGGGAGAGCTACGGTTAGGGTTTCGGCCGACGGGGGGTTAAATAGCCTCGTCGGAACAGTGTTCCGACTTGAATTAGGGTTAGGGTTCAGAATAGGATTTGGGTAACGGGTTTGGGTCCGGGTCCGCGGGTCGGGTTTAACATGAATCCGGCCCGATCCGCTATCATTTAAGTGCGGGTACGGGTTGTCGGGTTTCGGGTCGGGTTTAGATCCGACTCGACCCGATAAGGCTGGGTTTGGTTTAGTGAACTGGGTCGGGTTGGTTTGGGTTGGTTTGGAAATAAACCCGGTTTAGTTTAGGGGTTTAATTGGTTTATTTTAAAATAGTTTTTAGGGCTTTATATATGATTTCGGAGTCCAATAATTTCATAAAAAATTATCCTATGTCTAGTTTTCCATTTTATACCATAAAATATTATTTTCATAATATTTTAATATTATTTAACAGCAATTAAAAATCATTTAATTACCAAACACCTAGGTTTTAATTACAGAGAAATCCCCTAAAATTCCAGAAAATTGTAAAAATTCAAATTAAAAATTTCTCAAAAATCAGGAGGCTTACAACCTACCCAACTTATAAATATTTTGTCCTTAAAATTAAACTAGGGTAGGGTATAAAGAATTTCTCTCGAGTGAACAATGTGGTCTTTACCCAACTTAGAATTTACCCATCTATCATCTAAAGCTATCTAAGAAAGCTTTGCCCCAAATTATTGAATCATGTCATTGAATCCTCAATGTTTTTAACACCAACCATATCATCTATGATATGCCCTTAATCATTTATAAAAGACAGTCACCTAGCAATGCGACTGGCCTGCGGGGTACATCTAGTACTGTCTATATATCAAACTTATACCAAGCACGAGGTTTCGTCTTTCCGAAATAAGGGAAGACGGAGATCATTAATAAAGAGTTCAAGGGTGAGGTAATATAATAGAAGTATCGGGGTCAAGGGGTTTAAAGAATTCAAATGGGATTTGTCAAGACAGTTGTGGATTGAAATCATAATTTGGAAATTCCTATTCATATGTTCGCATCGGTACAGTTATGTAGCAGATACGATATACTCAAACATATCTAGAGGGCAAGTATACTAGTCAACTATATATCTCAATCCACGTAAAGTAGTCGTGCGAAGAGCGAACCAAAATGCACTAAGGTTGATTAGACCGTAATACACTGATTCTGAATAGACAATTGTATTAGTGTACATGTCACTAATACATATGTCATGAACAAGCTCGATAAAGAATAAGCTTGCAAAACTAGGCTATAGAATAGCAGCATAAGTCAAGTACAGCAAATTTAAGTACGCTAGATGATGATAAAAGGAGGTACAGATTATTCAAGTTCACAAAACAAAAACAAACAAGCAACCATAATAATAACATACTCTACAATCTCTACAGTTATCATACAACCTCCTTGTCTAAGTCCCTAGTCGACCAATTAGGGGTACGAGTCTCTAATTTCTACAGTCCGAATGAACACTATCTTATTATACAAGTCTAAAGTTGTGTCATACTATTTTACTTCATCAATGGGTCAATAGGGCTAGGTGGTACTATGTTGTGAGGCATACTACCCAACTTAAACAATAAACTAATACTGAAGTCATCTTAAGGATACCGTGGAAACTCTTGTTAGGGTCTACGAGAAGGGGTCTTGGTACCTATTAGCGTATCCTTCTATATTACCTAGGTCGTGGTCGTCTCAAGCCTTAGTCTGAATGCTTATAGAACACGTGTCGATAGTGAGGATAGAAGAGTTACTGGCCGTTAAGGGGAAAGGGATCTAACTTGTATCGAGGTGGGGTACTAATTACGCGATTTAAAGCTAAGGGGTAACCATTAGGTCATAATCTATAATAATAACTTAAACTGTCAAGTTCTAATTACCAATCACATATTAAAAATTTAAAGTAACAACCAAAATAAACAATAAGAGGCGCACAAGAATCAAGGCAGGATGCAAGTCAAGAAATTAATTCGAATCTGATACAGATATCAAGAACGATTCAAGCAAGTGGACGAGATCCAAAACTTATCCTATACTTATTGCAGGCTTGCTCGGTCCCTAAGTTGAAACCGAACAATTTAGTCGTAGACCTGCATGGGCAACCACAAAAACCATGTCACGCCCCAGTCCCAAAATATCGAGGGACTAGACACGTGACAATGGCCAGCAGTACACACCGATGGACAAACCCAATTTAATGGATCCATCGGGGCATACTTAAGTTGTAATACAACAATAAGGGTCTAAATATACTAATCTCATCCACAGAAATGAATACAACAATATCAGAATCATAAAGTAAGATCAATCTCAATATAACATAAACTCGGGGAACAACCCGATAATGAGTCTGATACAATAGTCAAAAAATTAGATAACAACTGCATATACTGAGTATGGATAAGACATATACTCAGGAGATACCCTCGGTAATCACTCATCTACTGGATCTGGTACTGTTCCAATGCTTGCTCCTGATAATGCTCCTGCTCCTGCTAGTGCTCATGTCCCGTATAACTCGGGGTCGATCTTGTCTGCTAGTCCTGGGGACATAGTCCGGATCCAGGTCCTCAGGGGACAGCAAGGTACAGATAATACAAGCCAAAATAAATGCAGTACAGAAAATAAATGAGTAAATAGGGTAATACTAAATAACCTGCTAAGTGATATGCACTTTGAGAGCATTACTAAACCCAGGCTGAGACCACTACAAGCTCTGTGTCTGGGAGCCGGTAGCGGAGTTTACTATGTATTTTAGTATGTATTTACTATAGTTTATATATATATATATATATATATATATATATATATATATATGTGAATTCAGCCTGTAGCCTGTGTGTTTCTCCCCACCCAATGAAATCACACGTCTTATGTCCACGATGCCTCATGTCCATGTCACGTACGATCATATCTAATGCAGTAAGTCATATAATGTCTAGGAATATAATGTCTATGTCATAAAACCTGTATCCTATACAGAATCACCATGAATATCTCAGAAAGATTCTGTCTCATGAATAGTTTCAAGTGTCCTGGATCCTAGTGTACTTGATAAGACAAGTACGAGAATATAAAGGGTCACGGATGTCCATGTCTAGATGACGTTACACAACTCCACGTACGGTGTTGGCACCCGACTATTAATCGGACGCTAAGTAAGTCACACGGTTCTAGGTCAAGCATGCACAACAATATATATATAAGTCAAGGAAATAAGTAACAAGAACTGCAACTTTGGCAAGGTACACTTGCCTGGGGTTTGAATACCAATAACTGTCCCTGTGTCAGTGGATCTTGCAGGTACTCCTCCAAAAGCTGTAATAAATATCACCATCAGATTCAAAAAATATCAAATAGCTAAAAACGACTGTCCTTAAGTCCAATTTGGACACAGGGGCGAAAATGAAATTTTTGGGTCAAAGCGGGGTCCACATGTGGCCCACTTTGCACCGAAAAATGTGTCAGGGTCAAAGGTCTCCAAATTTGTCAAACTTAGTGTTAACAAGTCAAGAATGATGATACGAACCCAACGGAACTTCCAGAATTGGATTTCGATAAGCCGATCACAAAATCGCCCGTCAAGTGGAGCCTGTGGGGCCCACGATACGAGATTTTATCAACGTTCTCAGAATCGAACCAAACTTGGATCACAGGACCAGCGTATTGCTATGAGTCCGATGGCGCATGTTTTGTCTCGATCCGACGTGTATATACAAAGTTACAACGTGTTCCAGAATGGACGGATACGGGGCGTTATCGGCGGATACACGTTGATTCTGGTGTGCACGCACATCCAAATCAACTTCTGCAAAATCCCACACATCCGTATCAACGGCGCGCAATTTCTGTGAAGACCCCGTGCGACTAAGTCGTCCCGTTTGGCGGGGCGTACTCAGTTCCGGGGTGAAACGGGGTGTTGGTTTTCCTGTTTTTGGATCATGGTTTGCGATCGCCACAGGACGCGACGTGCCGGGCAGGTTGCAGGGGCATCGAGAGGGTCACACAGTCCACGCGTCACAACTGACAAAATCAAAAATGGGTCAACGAGGAGAGAGGAAATGCTACCTGAACAGGGCTCCGTAAAGACCGAATCCTCGTATCGGTGATCGACGCGACACAGCGGGACACGTGTCCAGGTACTGTGCTGCCATGTCCGAGTTGTTGTTACTAGGGCTAGGTTTTCGAGGGCTGCCGGAGACTCGTCGGTGGAGGGCGGAGATGGCCGGGGATGAGTCGACTAGGCTGGCCGGGGAGAGGTTCTGCGGAGGGTGGTGGAGTCGGGGTTCAAGGCGGCTAGGGCGCAGGGTTTCTGTCGTGGCGGAGCAGCGAGGTGTTCGAGGGCTTGGGGAGGAAGATATGGAAGGGAGTCGGAGAAGCCCGGCTGAGGCGTCGGGGAGATGGCGGTCATCAAGGGCGGAGCGGAGAGGAACTGGGCTGCTGGAACGGGGAGTTAGGTCGGGGACGATGACGGGAGTTCTAGGTCGTCGAGGGGAGAGATGTCGGGGCGTGGAAGTTTAGGGTTCCGTCGAGGCGGGGAGGAGGAAGATGGTTGGGCAGGGCAGCGGCTAGGGTGGATCAGGAGGTCGGGGAAGGAAGACGGAGGCTGGGCGGAGGGGTTCTGCGGGTCAGGGGAGACGGGGAGACGAAGGGGAGGAGATAGGCAGAAAGGGGCTGTACTAGGGCGAGGGTGACCAAGGCGCTGGTCGGAGCGGGCGCTGCGCGACGGAGAGAGGGAGAGCTAGGGTTAGGGTTTTGGCCGGCGGGGGGTTAAATAGACTCGTCGGAACAGTATTCCGACTAGAATTAGGGTTAGGGTTCAGAATAGGATTTGGGTAACGGGTTTGGGTCCGGGTCCGCGGGTCGGGTTCAACTGGAATTCGGCCCGATCCGCTATCGTTTAAGTGCGGGTACGGGTTGTCGGGTTTCGGGTCGGGTTTAGATCAGACCCGACCCGATAAGGCTGGGTTCGGTTTAGTGAACCGGGGCTGGGTTGGTTTGGAAATAAACCTGGTTTATTTTAGGGGTTTAATTGGTTTATTTTAAAATAGTTTTTAGGGCTTTATAAATGCTTTCGGAGTCCAATAAATTCATAGAAAATTACCCTATGTCTAGTTTTCCATTTTATACCATAAAATATTATTTCTATAATATTTTAATATTATTTAACAGCAATTAAAAATCATTTAATGACCAAACACCTAGGTTTTAATTATAGAGAAATCCCAGAAAATTCCAGAAAATTGTGAAAATTCAAATTAAAAATTTTTGAAAAATCAGGGGGCTTACATATTTTGACCCTATCGAGAGCTTCGCTCCGTATACTCTGATGTGTGCTTGGTACACAATACTTAACTTTTGTTGCAACTTGGTCATTTTGATGATAACTATGATGTTTGACATCATCGCCTTTTGCGAGCGCGACTCCAGGCTCGTACGACATCATGTCTCGATGAGAACGATTGTCCTGCGAGAGCGATGTAACGTGGTAATTCACGTTCAGGGGGAACGATCGAGCTTGCGGGAGATTGGGGCAAGACAATAGAAGTGTACTGCTATACAGTCATGTCCTTCGGTCTGAATAATGTAGGTGCTATATACCAGCGAGCTATGAGTACCATCTTTCGTGAGCATCTACGTAAGATAGTTGAGTGTTACGTCGATGACATCGCCGTCAAAAGTCACTCCAAAGGTGATCATCTCATGGACTTGAAGACTGTGTTCAACCTTAAGCGTACGCACCAGCTCAATATGAACCATACTAAATCCTTCATGGAATTCTCCAGCGGCAAATTCCTGGGCTTTATCATCACTTCTCAGGGTAGTCATATAGACCCCGACAAAACTAATGTAATACTTAAGATGAACTCGCCGAGGAACCTTTGGGAGCTCTGTGGCCTTCAAGGGAGGCTGACATACATCAGGAGGTTCATATAAAACCTCTCTGGGTGTTATCGGCCACTCACCCATCTCATAAAAAAGGTGTCTCCTTTGTCTAGAATAAAGAATGCCAACGCACGTTCGACGACATCAAGGGATACCTATCAAACCCTCCAGTGCTGGTAGCCCCAGTCTTGGGGAAGCCTTTTCTGCTTTATGTACGCGTTATGAATCACTCCCTCGGTGCTCTATTAGCCTAGAATAGTGATGCACGCCAAGAGTAGGCTATCTATTATCTCGTCGGATGATGGTTGGCGCGAAGCATAGGTACACCCCCGTCGAGAAGGAATGTCTTGCTCTAGTATTTGATGTCCAGAAGACTCGGCATTACGTGACTGGACAGACTATTCATGTGATCTCACAAGTCAATCCTCTCAGAGTTCTCATGAGCAAACTGGGGGCGCTCAGTTCTTGCCTAGCTACATGGACGATACTACTGTCTCCATACGATATGGGGTTCCTTCCACAGAAAGCCGTCAAGAGTCAAGCACTGGTCGACATCATGGTAGCACAATTGACACCAGAAACCTCAAAACTCTACGACAGGATTCCAGACGAAGAGACTCAAATGTAACTTCATGCGAGGATGTTTGGTGAATGCTCTTCGACGGTGCTTCAAGAACAGGGCCCAAGGGCGATATCATTGCGGGTGTCGGGATATTGCTAATATCTCCATACGGTCTAGTCATCAACTGGGCCTACTCTCTCACAAACCCGTGCTCCAACAATATGGCGAGTACAATGCCTTGGTCATTGGACTCCAACTCGCCAAACAAGTAGGAGAGGACTATCTGGAGTTCTACGACAAAAATTAATATTCAGTCAGGTCCGGGGAGAGTATGTAGTCCGACACGAAGACCTAATTCCTTACCACTAAGCAGCTCTTGGCATCATCTCAACCTTAGAAGGATTCTTCCTTTAGCATGTCCCTCGGCTGCAGAACGTCGAGGCTAATGCCCTGGCTGGCCTCGCTGCCTCCTTGGCAGTTTCAGACAACACCCATCAGCTAATCACAGTGATCGGTCGAGAGCTGGTCTGCCCAAAGAATAACCTCTACCTATATCTGAGTTACGCGGCAGAAGCACACACTAACGTCCAGGACTGGAGGCTTCTATTCATTGACTATACGGTCTATAGAATTCTCTCCAAGAACCCAAAAGAAGCCACATCAATCAGAAGACATTTTCTCTGGTTCTATTATGATACAACTACCAAAATTTTATTTCGTCGGTCCTACGATGGCCTCTTGTTACGATGCCTATCGAATACAGAAGTGAAGTAGGTCCTCCGCGAAGCTCACGACTACGTCTGTGACGTACACCAACCCGGCCCAAAGCTACAGGTACGTCTTCGGAGAATAGGTTATTATTGGCCGAAGATAGTAGTAGAGGCCATTAATTATATGAGAAAATTCTAGACGTGCCAAATACACGCAGACTTTATCCACCAGCCCTTAGAATTCTTGTATCCAAATATCACATCTTGGCCATTTGAAGCATGAGGGATGGACATTATCAGACCAATCAATCCACCGTCTTCTAAAGGACATCGATTTATCCGGGATATAACAGATTACTTCTCCAAATGGACGAAAGATGTTCCACTCGCTGTAGTAAAAACATCGAACGTGATTAGCTTCATCAAGCATCACGTCATATACCACTTCAGCTTGCCACGAAGGATCGTCCACAACAACGGTCCACAGTTCGTAAGTCACATGTTCTACCAATTTTGTGACAAAAATCGAATTCAGAATGTAGCGTCAACCGTCTATAACCTGGCAACAAATGATCTGGTATAAGCCTTTAACAAGACCATCATAAAGCTACTCAAAAATCTGTGTCTTCCAATAAGCACGACTGAAACAAGAAGCTGGGTGAATGTCTCTGGGCCTACCTCATAACGGTCCGAACAACTACTGGCAACACATCTTTCTTTCTGGTGTACAAAAGAGAATCGGTCCTCCCGCTCGAGATCCAAATCCCTTCACTCCGACTATCCCTCTCCAACCAATTAACCGTCGACGATAATCACCAATGACGACTACAATAGTTAGAAGCACTCGACGAGAAATATCTCTTAGCTCAGCAGTACATTGAGCTATACCAAGTGCGTCTCTCAGGAACCTTCAACAGACGGGTCAAGGAGATAACTTTCTAATTAGGAGACCTCATCCTAACTATGATAAGACCGATGGTCATGACCCACAAGACGGCCAGGAAATTCCAGCCTAAATGGGAGAGCCCGTTCATCGTGGAGTCTGTATTCTCCAACGGCACCTATCGGCTAGTGAAACCCAATGGTGACTTGCTTATGATGCCTATCAACCGCAAGTTCCTAAAAAAGTACTATGACTAAACTAGACTTGTACTCCCCTTATCCCCAGCGGAACAACCCAGATGTACATATGTACACTCTTTGTTGTTAATCTACGGTAAGTACCTATGCACAGTAGAAGCTTTCCTCAAGAAGACATTATCGGTATTCAAGAGTCCTGGATATGCAACAGATAATGGATCCTCAAAATTTTTCCAGCGAAGCAATCCTCAAGTCCACTTGCATACTCCCACAATGACCGCTCAAAAACTAATTTTGTTAGACGTTGGCCATGTTCATATTGCCTCTGAGCTATCGTCCCACCAATCTCCCTAGTGGAGCAATCCTCAGGTCTATCCCCATTTTTCGATAGACCACACTCAGCAAATCACTCCTCAGTCAGTTTCTTGGACATCGATTCACGTCTATATTATCTCTGAACTATCATCCTAATATTTTCCCCGACTGAGTTTGCCATATCCATATTACCTCTGAGCAAACCTAATGAACCTTGATTATCGATCATCACGTTCATATTACCTATGATATCGATTGTCATCTCCACTTATCATCTGTACTCACCAAGGTACACAAGCGGTGTTAACTACACAAAAATTGCCACGTCCATATTACCTCTGGCAGGACTTGTCTTAAACCTATTACTTGAACTAACATGCGTAAAAAATAATGGGTCCACAAAATCTATCACGTCCATATTACCACTGATAGAAATTATTTTAGAAATTATTATTTGTACGCAATAAATAATAAGTCCACTAAGAGTCCCCCAGTGGGATTTTCTCAATGGAAGCAAACAGCCACGTCCATATTACCTCTGGCGTGCTTCTTTCTCCTTCCACAACAATCCTATTATCGTACCTAACCTCTCGGTATGGCTATCGACCATCTCACGTCTATGTCACCTCTGAGCTATCGCCCCCATGTCCTCTCCCGAAAGTGTGCCATATCCAAGTGACCTCTGAGCAAACCTCTCCCTACGACTATAACCAATCGTCATCTCAATTTATCGTCTCCTCTTAAATTTAAGTGCACCGATAGTTTTAAGTCTACCAAACTTGGCACGTCCATATCACCTCTGGCAAGGCCTGTTTCGAACTTATTACTTGCACCCTAGTGCGCAAAAAGTAATAAATCCACCAAAGATCCCCCAACGGGATATCCTTAATAAGCTACGGTATTGTACTACGTCCATATTACCTCTAGTACAATATCCAAAGGTCTACAACATACAAAATTCTGAAAAAGGAGAGACTTTATTGTTTAATATTCAAGATCATGAGAACATATGATGTAAATCTATTACAATCAAGGATTTTTCATTAGTATTCAAAATCATGAGCATATATGATGGAAACCTATTTTAAAGGTTTTTCATAAAGTCTCGATGATACAAACATTTTTTATTAGAAGCGCCCCTCCATGCTGTCGTCGCTACTGATACAAGTCAAGCCCGCAGCAGAACTCAATGCTTTCTGGATTATCCCTCTACAGTGCAAACCTCAGTAAATGAAAAAGAATCTATACCGATGGATAGCAAGGGAGGAGAAGGAGCAGGCGCTCATAATCATAGGGGAAGACCGTCGACAGGAATGACAATTAATCCAAATTTGTCATCGATCCCGCAGTCTCCCGGCCGATAGCAAACCGGATAAAATAAAGAAACGCAGTTGGCATGCTGCATGAACAAGGACATCTCAGTGCACAACGTGGTATATTTATCCTCGTCTCATGGATTAGTTCTTGCCAAACTTTTCTCGTCTCCTGGATCAGTTCTTGGCGAACTGCTATATAGTCTTTACCCCGAACAACGTGTGTTATGATATCCTTCCATGCTCTATCATGAGCCGTACGAGGGGAAATAAAGCATGCACAAGAAAAACATACGACATCAGCATACAAATACAAAGTTGACGTCTATGCGACAGAGCCTAGTTGGCGCATGAGGTATCTTCTATGCGGCAGAGCCATGGTGGTCGCATGTTCGGATTGAACCTTCATCCATGCGACAGAGTCGTGGTTATCGCATGTCCAGGTCGAGCCTTTATCCATGCGGCAAGATCTTAGTTGTCGCATGATGGTTTAACATCCATACGACAGACTAATGAAGAAAGCCTGTGGATGTTCATGACGATCTCTCATCCATGCAACAAGGATGTGTAAAAAGTATGTGCATGTTCAAGATAATTTATTGCCTATGTAGCAAGACTGTACAAGGGTGTCTCTGTGTCCATGGAAGCCAGAAAAGAAGAATGCGGTGATCCCCTACCGCCGAGTGAAGCACCAGAATCAGGGGGCCAAGGATAAAGACCACCCTGACAAACTCCTCGGCGAGAAGGGTCGCAGCTGTGGCATCCTTCGCAGGAAAAGGAGAAAGAAAGCAAAGAGATAAAAGCACTCTCTCCCCCTGACTACCTATTTATAGGCTCCAAAACTGCATGAAGGGATCAAGATAATGAACTGAGCGGTTAATGAGATAAACCTGATACCTTGATCCGCATGATCCCCTCTAATCTCCTAGAAAATCGATGCCTCGAGCTCTGTGTCAGAAGATGGCACAGAATTCTAAGAGATCCGCACAAAGATTAAAGTAAATATCCTCATTTAATGATGAACAGCTTATCAGAGACAGCTATGGGGCAACGAGGCTATATGGTATGACCTGCATATATAGCCAATAGTGCTCGTCCATGCTTCTTTCAAAGTATTTCAAACTTATCATTTTGGAAACTTTGAAGGGGGTCTTGTAGAAGCATGAAAAAATTATGCAGGCCACATAAAGGTCATGCCCCCTCAACAAGCCGCAGAGAAGCTACATGCGGGCTGAATAGTCAAGCCGCAGAGAAGCCACATGCGGCCTGAACAGTCAAGCCGTAGAAGAGCCATATGCGTCCTGATCAAGCAAATTGCAGAAAAGCCGCATAGTATACTATATGCTGCCTAAATGACAATAGAGCAGGAAGGTCGCATAAAATACCCCTGACAGAGATTCTGATGTCTGTCAGAATCTTTGACACATCACTTATGACTCTGAGATGCTTCGAGACTCGTGAAGACGATGGCTCAGGAAAAGACAACAAGTCATATATGTACATTAATTGCTTTGAAATGTGCCATGCTATATGGTCCCTCATATGTGGCTACGCCCTATGCGGCCTCACCACCATGCGGCCAAAGTATCAATTCATCTAAGGCCCAAATGAGATCACGTATGCGGCTACAAAACCCATGCGACCTCACCATCATGCGACCAAGTTGTTATGCGGCCTCTAGCTCACAAGATCTTTCCTTTATATCGACAGAGATCTTCGTACAGTTAGTGCTGACCACGTGTCCAGCTGACCAAGTCACGCACACAACAGGTTAAAAATAACCCTGAGATCTCTTCAATAGCATATCTCAACCAAGACCATGTGGCAATCATCCCATGGCATGCGGTAACGATTGCAACCATATTCTGTTGAAGGGGCCTTATGCGGACAACAAATAGAGGCATATGCGGCACCCATAGCCCATCAGCATGATGGCTATAAATAAGAGCAACTTGAACGTTCTAAGGGCTGGGTTTTTTTTGTTTTGGATAGAAATCATACCACCCCCGGCCAATAAAGAGAGAGGGAGAGAGAGCATACTGAGATGAGCAAAGAGAGAACGTAAGATTCCTCATCCTGCATCGGATCATCTATGGAGTAAAGGAGATGCCATAGCACTCATTGTCCATCGCCATACCCTATAATCAAAAATATTATACTTAGACTGTCCGTCTAGGACCTCTTTTTACTTTATTTCGTTTGTTAGTTAAATCAAGCTCTTTTTAGAACTTTTAAATTTAATGGCGAACAGTCACGTATCTTACATATGCGGCTACAAGACCCATGTTGCCTCGTCACCATGCGGCTTAAGTGTCAATTTGACCAAAGCCCGATGAGAGCTCGCATGCGGCCACAATGTCATGCAGCCAAGTATCCATTCGACCAAGGCCCAACGAGAGCACGTATGCGGCTACGACGCCATGCGGACATAGAAAGACACATGCGGCCAAGTTGACATCCGACCTCTAACTCACAAGATCTTTTTGTTACAACTAAAGAGATCTTCGCACAGTTGGTGCTGACTACGTGTCCGGCTGACCAAGTTACGCACACAACGGATTAAAAATAATCCCGAGATCTCTTCAACAGCATATCTCAACCAATACCACATGGCAATCTAGCCATGGCATGCGGCTACAGTTACAACCGTATTCTGTTGAATGAGCCTTATACGACCACCAAACAAAGGCATATGCAACACCATAGCCCATCATCACGATGGCTATAAATATAAGCAACTTGAACGTTCTAAGGGCGGGCTTTTTTCTGGTTCAGAGATAGACCATACCACGACTGGATTTTTCTTCTACTTCAGAGAGGGCATACTACCCCCGGCCAATACAGAGAGAGAATACCAAGACGAGAAAAGAGAGAATGTAAGCTTCTTCACCTTGCATCGGATCATCCATGAAGTAAAGAAGACGTCATAGCACTCCTTGTCTATCGTCAGACCCCAGATCAAAAAAAACTATTAGATAATCCGATGCAGGGTGAAGAGGCTTACGTTCTCTCTTTGCTCGTCTCGGTAGGCTCTCTCTCTCTCTCTCTCTCTATATATATATATATATATATATATATATATATATATATATATATATATATATATATATATATATATATATATATATATATATTGGCCGGTGGTGGTATGCTCTCTCTCTGAAGTAGAAGAAAAATCCATACGTGGTATGGTCTCTATCTGAAGCAAAAAAAAGCCTGCCCTTAGAACATCAAGTTGCTCCTATTTATAGCCATCGTGTTGATGGGCTACGGGTGCCGCATACGCCTCTGTTTGGTGGCTGCATAAGGCTCCTTCAACAGAATATGGTTGTAACTGTTGTCGCATGCCATGGATAGATTATCACATAGTCTTGGTTGAGATATACTGTTGAAGAGATCTCAGGATCATTTTTAACCCGTTGTGTGCATGACTTTGTCAGCCGGACACGTAGTCAGCACCAACTGTCCGAAGATCTCTTTAGTTGTAACGGGAAGTTCTTATGAGTTGGAGGCCGCATAGCAACTTGGATGCATGTGCCTTTCTGTGGTCGTTTGGCAACGTAGCTGCATACGCGCTCTCGTTGGGTCTTGGTCGAATGGACATTTTGGCCGTATGGCGTTGTGGCCGCATGCAAGCTCTCATCGGGCTTTGGTCGAATGGACATTTAAGCTGGATGGTGTTGTGGATGCATGCGAGCTCTCGTCAAACTTTGGTCGAATGAACACATAAGACACATGGTGACGAGGCCGCATAGGTCTTGTAGCCGCATATGTAGGATACGTGGTATGGCACGTTTGTCAAAACAATTAATGCACTGTCGTGACTTTTTATCTTTTCCTAATCCATCATCTTCACAAGTCTCGAAGCATCTCAGAGTCATGAGTGATGTATTAGAGCTTCTGACAGACATCGGGATCTGTGTCAGGGGAGTTTTATGCGGCCTCCCTGTTCTATGGTCATTGAGGCCGCATATAGTATACTATGCGACTTCTCTGCGACGTGGCTGATCAAGTCGCATGTGGTTTATGCGGCTTGGTTGTTCTGTTGAGAGGGCATGGACTTTATGCGGCTTGCATAATTTTTTATGCTTCTACAAAGGCGTAGTCCATTCTTGTATCATACTGTGGCTTGACCCATTCGGGAAGATTCAAGTCTTGGGTGACATTTATCCTAATGCATGATGGGTAGTCACTGTGAGGAATGCTCGATCATACATTGTGATATATGTGGGTGATTCTTGGTATTTTTTACTTTTCTTTGGGATTTTTAGTCCCACATTGGAAAACCATCAATGTGTATATCTCAATATATAGCTATGCTTACTATTGGTATATGCACATGGGGTGGTGGCCCATGTGGGTTGACTTTTCAAGAGGGATTAAGTGTGAACCCCTTTATGACAAATCTTAATTTTGTCACCACCTTTGGGAAGTTCTGCTTAGGAGCTAAGCCCCGAAGGGGCTTAACTACTCAGACTCGAGCTCAAGGGCGCAAAGTAGTGCTTTATTTACTCACTTTGCAAATAGCACGTCAGTATCGTCGCATGGCGCTCATGCGCTCCTTTTATGCCCGAGTTGCACGCATGGTTACTAGCTCGGGCGCATGCTCAGTCGCTTTGCGTCCAGGAGCGCATGCAGTATGGTACGCATGTTACTAGGAGCACATGTAGCCAGGAGCGCATGCGGCCAGGTGCCTATGCGGCCCGGAGCCCATGCTGCCAGGACTGCATGCGGCCAGGTGCCCATTCGGCCAGGAGCACATGTGGCAAGGGACCATGCGGTCAGGAGCACATGCGGCCAAGTGCCCATGCGGCCTGGAGCCCATGCGGACCGGTGCCCATGCGGCCAGGTCATCATGACACAAGGAACTATGTGGAGGGGACAAGGACTGCTGTTGGCGGCTTAGTGCAGCATGGGCGGCGCGTTGCTCTCTATGCCATGCTGCTACAGCTTTTGGCTCCTGGCGGTGCTGTTTGCTCTGTGCAGTACAGTGCATAGGCGGTGCAGGCAGCGCGGTCAGCGCATGAAGCCATGTCAACCGAGTTTGGGGGCAAATGGTCGGTCAGCTCGTATGCGGCCTGATTTTTCCTCAGGCCGCATGGGTGATGTGTCATGACTATATGTAGGACCAGGAATACGTAAGCATGCCAGCCGTATGTAGATGGCAACTCTAATATATAGATACCATAATACACACGTACGCTGTAATATGACTGTTAACTCACTTGTGGTATATATATTATCATAAGTCACTGGGCATAACTAGATCTCATCCACAGAATTAAATAACAATCAACTATATAACTGAATCAAGTATAAAATGCTTGATAAGAACAAGTAGTTGGGCGGAGACAAATCCACTACCAACTAGAATATAAGAGAAACCACATAAGTATATATAATGATCAATGAGGCTCGAAGAGAAGACCTCCTCGAAAGAGAGATAAGTAGCTAGTCTTGATCCGTGCTCCTGCGAATAGTCATGATCGTCTACACCTGAAAAGGGACCAGGTCCTCAGAGGGACGTAACAAGATACATAGAAGCATGCCAATTGAATATAGTAAAACATGCATAATAGACATAAAATATTTAAGTACGATGTACTAGACAATCTATATAAAAATATAGTGAGGACAACCTTTCAACGTATGGGTAGGTGTAGGATACTCTATCTATCTCGCAACTCACACACACGTCCATGAACATCATCAGACATCATACCACGAGGGTAGCGACCATCGTGACACCATTAGCCGACATACCGCGAGGGTAGATACCATCGTGACACTACTCCCGTAGTGCGTGCTAGTTACTACACTTTACCAAAGTGGGTTGCCCATACGCCTACTAATTGTCCTCCCCTCCCATGATACTATGTGTCAAGTGTGTGTCAACATATATATAGTATATAATTATGACTGAAAGAAAACACATATATAATGAATATATAAATATATGATAAGCATGCAAGGTACTATAAATAATTTGGCAAAGTATCTTGCCTGGTCTGGAAGAGAATGAAGTTCCAAGTCAAGGCGTCGTCCGATCTACCCGTCACATAAATTAAACAAGTTAGGTTACAAAAGTGAGTGAATAGGTTCCTCCATTTTAATCTATTTTAATTCTGAATAAAATAACCTAAAATAATATTTTAATCTTATTATAATCTAATTTTATTGTTAAACCCTAATTTTGGTCCAAAGAAAGTTAATTTTATAGATTTGTGATCCGTGACACGCAAATCAAGGCAATCCGTTGACCAAAAAGTAAACCAACTCAAATCCTAGATTTGTGTATAAAATCCTATAGATTTTAGCGCTACATGAATGTCGGAATTGACGGTTTCATAAAATCATAAGTCGGTAAAGGGTTATGGCCACAAGAGCGCATAAATAACAGTTTTTTGTGATTTCTATTTACGTCTACGTTGCACAAATTTTACAGTATATTAAACTTACATGTTAAATTATGGAAATATTATTTTATGTAAGTTCATTATGTCAACTTTTTGAAACTTTAAACGGTTCTTAATTCCGAATTCGGGATCTCCCAAAATCTCGAAAATACGAAAACGCGTCTGATTTTGGACAGCTGACACTTTTAGAATTTTTTGGAAAAATAGGTTCATAAATTATTAAAATAATTTATATATTCAGAAAACTAATCTTGATATGGTTCTAAGAAACAAAAAACTGGAACGCGTTTGGAGTCCGGATCTAGGAGATATCATCTTTTTAAGTCGTCATAACTACTAGAAAATGAGGCTGGATTTATGACTAATTTTGACTGTTTTGGGACGAAAAAGAGAGGACTTTAGGGGGGGAAATACGAAAGAAGAGTTTATTCCATAAGTTTAATAGATATTTATAATGGTGGAGACTACTTAATTGAATACAACTATGATTGGCTAATTTGGATATGATTAGGATGTGTTTAAATAAGGATAGGATATGCATGAAGTTGCTTTGTTAGTAGGCTCAGGATTTGAATTAATTTAAAATAGAGTTTGAGTTTATCTCAATAATTTATAATTTTAAATAGAATTAAAGATAATACAAATAATTTATATATAATCTTATTAATATCTATTAACACTAAATTAACATCTATCTAATGTTAAGACTATATATATCCAAATAAATGCTAAATAATTTTAAAAAATCAAATTAATTAATTAAAATTCTAAATAAATTACAATAAAATATAATTAAATATATTAATCTAAAATAAATATTTGGTAGAAACAATATACAAGTATGGTCTCATAGTAAAGCATGAAAGTCCTAGAAATTTATGTTTTCTATGTTTTAATTACCCTAAAAATCTAAAAAAATCTCCAAAAATCTAAAATAGCCTAAAAATGATTCTAAATAAATATTTATATAAGTAAATATATTAAGAAATTTATTTTCTAATTAACTAAGAGAATACTCTAAAGAAATTCAATATTTAAAATAATATATAATAAATATAATAATATAAAATACACACAAAATACATATTTTGGGTGAGGGGGTTTACATGATGAAATCATCTTTAAATAGAGACTCTCCTCTTTCATTTGTCAGTAAAAAAAATTGATAGAGAGAGAATACCCAGAGAGTACCAGAGGAGCATGCGGCCTAGTGAACACCCTTCCACATATTCCTTTACCGAGTGATTCCAAAGTCTATACTTTGTGGACCTCCTCTACTTTGATCTGTCTTCGAGACTAACATGCAATGGACCCAGAAGACATGCAACGCAGCATGTACAAAGTCCCGTGCGTTACGTTGGGCATCGCAAAAAATTTGCAAGTTTACCACCAAGAAAAATTACTCGGGGCTAGTCTACTACATAGTACAAAAGCCAACTTTTTTTATTTTATTTTTCTTTTACATCTTTTGCTTCTTTCCTCTCCCAAATTTCAAATATGTTTGGGTTCCATTTTCATGCATAGATTTCAACTTCTGGGGACTAAAATCTTGTTTATGATCATTTTAGGGGGGTTCTGAAGTTTCGAACCCATTTTAAGGGTTTTTAACTTCAAAAATTTGCCCACAATCGTGACGAGGACGATGATGGTATGTCAAAAAATTTAGCAGTCCTGACTTTAGTTTGGACTGTCAAAAATTTTACAGTCCTAGCTAAAGCCAGGAATGTCAATTTTTTTGCAGTCCTGTAATACAGAGAAAAGTGCATAATGGGATTTAAAAATTCAACTATGATAGAATTGTCAAAAAATTTGATAGTCCTAACAATAGGACTGCCAAAAAATTTGGTAGTCCTGACTATTGTTAGAATTGTCAAAACATTTAACAGTCCTGACTATTGTTAGCACTGTCAAAAGTTTTGACAGTCCTTAGAATCCAGACCTTAGAATATAGTAGCTTCTCATTAGGACTGTCAAAAGTATTGACACTCATAATGAAAAGTTATTTTGATGTAGGTTTTGTTCCCTTGGTGCTACCATAAGAAAAAAATGTATGTCGTAGAGCAGGCTTCAAGTGACAATAACTATTTATTCAAAAATTATTTTTCATCAAACAATAGGTCAATTTATATGCCCTAGATGAGATTAATACAATTTGTGTAGAAAGAATCCACGTCCAGGTAAGACGCACGTGTTACAATTAAGAGTACAAAAATTAAAACTTTAAAGGACCATAACTTTTGACTGGAAGATCGAAACGAGGCCCAACAGGTGCCAAAATGAGCGTATTGAAAACTAGTATAGGATGAAACAATGTCACTATCTGATAGAATTTTTGTAATTTTATAATCGTAAAATAATGATGTTTTGATATCTAAATTTTGCTTCAATTTGTTTTCCTAGTATTTCGTTGTTAACGAGTAAAAAAATTGGCATTTTCAAACGTTCAAACGTTATCATATAATATATAAATGTAAAGAAGACTGATAATGGGACAAGAATTTAATTTTTATTTTTTGTAATGAAAAAAATTATCTATTTATAAAAATTTAGTAATCGTAATAAGAACGATTTAACTTTCGATTTTTTATTATGGTAGATTTAAAGAAAAATAGTATTCCTAGTGAATCTAAAAAATATTCAATATACAAATCTAAAAAATTATTATTCATAGTGAATCTAAAAAATTCAATATACAAATCTAAATTTTTTTTTAAAAATCACATTTGGCAATTTTATTCAGTGAAGCTTCAGTTAGGACTATCAAAAAATTTGGCAGTCCTTGCTATAGGTCGTACTCATAACATAAACTTACTGGAATATAGGACTGTCAAAATTTGGTCACCCCTTAAAGTATTCAGGACTGTAGAAATTGTATATAGTCCTTGGTCTTCCAACCCGCGATTGTGCTAATTTTTATTACTTTGAATCCCTAATATTGTCTCGAAAGTTTAAAAATTCATCCAATGTTAATCTAAAACCTATTTTATGTTACTATTCAATAATCTTTTGGGCATTTAGAAGGATTGAGAAGAAGATTTATCAAAATAAAATCAAAAGTACAAACCCTAAAATTATAAGATGGGTAATTTGGAGGAACAAGATTAGGAAGATGAATTATGCGGAATTGGAAAGAAGATTAGGCTTTTGGAGGAGATGGATGAGGTGGAGAAGTGTCACTCTCAGTTTTCGATATTCGTATTTAGAGCGTATTTAATTTTCGTGCTATCATAGTTGTATGTTGTAGAGAGACTAGACTCATTCTTTGGTTCACTTGGATCTTGCTTTATTTGTTTAGTTTGGGTTGATCATGAGTTAAACCCGTGGTCCAAACCTCAAACCCTCCATATATAACCCAACTTTATTCTCTCTTCTCATTATTCTTCTTCTATTCTCTCTTAGGTTTTCTCTCTCTCCATAGGCAAGTACACCTTGAATGAGGAATGAAGAAATCCTCTATTTTATTGTTCTATTATGTTTATAATATGTTTCTCCATACATTTAGAACTTGGTATTTTCGGTTTTGGTGGATGGATTAGTATAGATCTAGAATTTTAGTTTAGAAGCTTTTTTATATGTTCTTGAGTTTTTTTGGGTTTTAAAATCCTAAAACTCTATATTTTCGAAAACTTATTATTCTATGTTGATGAGCACTTAATTTTGAGTTGTTTAGAACTTTACTTTGTTGGATTCGGACATCATTTGGGGTTTCTATGGAAGAAACAAATTTTTGTTTTCGAGCTTTCGGCCATGGCCGAAAAGCTGTTGTTGGAGGAGACGAATGAGTGCTATGCGGAACTCTGTGCTATACGGCCTGGACTTCTTGTCTTGAGTCAGATGCATCCAACTTTGTTGGGCACATGACTGAATCTGCACGTGCTTCCCTTGACCAAATGCATGAAATTGGACGAATGATACTTCACAAGTTGAAGAAATTTTTCTAAGCCTCAAAAGATTTCATTCGGCCAAGTGTGTATGCGACCAAGAAGAGTATGCGGACTCGTCGACCATGGGGCCAGGAGATATGCGTCCCTCTTCTTCTGGACGGATAACTTCTCACTGGCTTGACACAACTTTGTATGATTTTGTCTTTTCTTCTAACACACTTTATTGCTTATCACATCAGTCACATCTATCGCTTTATGTCACTTCTTCTGACTTGCATTTATCAATTGTCACATTGCACATTTCTCGAAGAGTGGACCTTGCTTTGCCTATGCATCCAAGCCAACCATGCGACCTCGACTTTATACTGCACCCTGTCTCATGTGGCACCCGGTCTCATGTGGAACCCTAATTCATACGACAGCTTGCCTATGCGCCCATATTCCTATACAGCACCATATTTTTAGTACATATTGGACACTTGCTTGGTTTAATATTTTTGTTTGATTGAATGATTGTGATACTACGTGTTAAATCTAGAAATGACTTGTATAACCCAGATGTGATCGTATGCTAAATTTGACTAAGCCCCTAACACGAGCCATGTAGATGTGGCCTTATATGTACTAACTTCCTAATTAAATACTTTTTTTTGACCATCTTATTATACGTTGGATAGAATAAGGGGTATAGTTCAATTCGGGGGAGGATCTACAATCATGGTTGTCACACCCCAGTCCCAAAATCTATAGGACCAGACACGTGGCAATGGCCAGCTGGTACGACTCCGTAGAGCTTTCCAATTTAATGGACCCGACAAAGTGCACTTACGCTGTCCATGGTCAAGTGATCCAAGTAATCATCTATTTCTATCATACAACAACTAAATCCAAATCTCAATCCAGGGTAAGTAATCTCAAGAAAGAACGATACATACCATCAGTCTGCAGCCCAATAATACATCCGTTCGAATAGGCCAGAAGAATAACATAGGTCTATAAACACTAGGCTATAAAAGCAGAATAAAATAGAAAGTAATACATAATTGAAATAGCTAGAAATATAAATATACCTGCAATAACGTCCGCACTCTACTAGATCAAATATCCTGCAACTGCACAAACAACCTGGAAGGGATCCAGGTCCTCAGAGGGACGTAACAAGATACAAAAATACATGCCATAAAGTAAATACTGAATAAATAAAGGGGGTGTGCTAACCATCTAAGTGAATGCAATTTGAGGACAACTTAGTGCGTAGGAAAAGTGTAGGCTAGACATATGCTGACATAATTTGCCAATCGTCGTGACTGACTAGTATATGCCACATATGCCCCCAGACCATGGGCACTCTGAAATATAATAACGTCCATCTCCGAGGAGCATGTGTAAACCCCCTCACCCAAAATTAGGCCTAATTTTCTTAGATAGTGAAACTAGGGCTAGTTTGAACCAATTTGAATTAGAACACGACATTTATTTAATTATGAAATAATTTATATCGTATAGCGCACGTCACTGTTGCTTCGATAATTGGAGCACCTCACTAGTCATTGCCTTCCAACAAACTTCACAACCTCATCCTAGACATGCCTGCCTACTACTCTAACCCTTGTGCAACTTCTATTATTGCTCTCTGGTGCTATATTTTAGCCGCACAATAAACGTCGCGGACTTTATTTCTTAATTCGAAATAAATCATAACTTGGTACCCTTGTGCGGTCCAATCGAAATTGGAGACACAACTTTGACCGTTTTGTACAACCCAAATTTTATTAATATTCTGCACTGTACCCTCTACGCCCCTGACACTTGTGCCCCACCTAATTTAATCCTATGTACTCCTAATTAATTCTAGAACATCGTGCGCGTTCGATTTAATTAATTAAATCTAATTTTCTGCCTTTGTGCAATTTTCCAATTGTTGGGGGACTTTTATGCAAAAACGCATTGAGGTGTCCCCACCGTTGGATAATACGTGAAGAAACCCAATTTTCCCTTCACATAGATTTTTCCATAATTTTCGGGAAGTGCAACGTGCGCACATCGCCCGTATATTTAAACATATCCTTGCAATTAAATAATTCAAATTATAGCCTCCCCAAACCCTATGGCAAGCCCAAGGCCCAACCCAAGAGGGGTTGACCAGTCAAACCTATTTTTAGGTCAAACATTCAACCCTTCTTCACATATATAAATATCCTTTTTTCTACTTTTCATCCACATCACAAAAACCCATCCCTAACCTATTTTCCTAGCCGACCATGCCCACCTCTCCTCATGTTCACCTCCTTCCTCAATGACCGCCGGCCATCTTCCTCCGCCGCGGCCATCTCCCTCGTCCCCTCGCTTGAGAACCTCGGACACCCACTGACCCCCTCCACCTCCTCCACGCTGAACACCAACGCCGCAACTTGCCATCTACTCCACCCGCCGATCCCCTCGACAGGTCGGACATCTCCTCCTCCACCGACTGCACAGCACGAACAGTCGATCCCGACCTCGTCATGCTGCTGAACTCCTCTCCCTCAGCTCCGAGCAGCGACCACGACACCCAGCCGAGCGCCGCTGCACTCGACTCCTCCGTCCCCTCGACTCCCTCGACCCGTGCCCGACCACGACGTGACCCGACCAGATCTCCCCCTCGTCGGAGGTTATCGATTTCGATCATTTCCGAGCACCTGGAGCTCGACCCCGCTGCCGCAACGACCACCAGTATCACCACCTTACCTTCCTGGCCGGACTCCGGTCAATAGCACCCCAGCAGTCTCACCATCATCAATCATCTCCACCACTCACCCCCATGGCCATTGCCAACATCATCACCACCATTAACACCTCAGCAAACACCCCGACCAGTCTCCCCCTCCCCCTGGCCGGAGCAGCGTCGAGTCCTTCCTCCCTGTCCCTCCTCGGCCGGCCTGAGCATGGCCGGAATAGTAAACTCCGGTCATCCTCATAATCATCATCATCACAACCACCACCATTAGCACCATTACAACCATCTCCCCCTCGCCTGAATACTCCGAGTCACTGCCGTTGATCACCAGCCATACCACTATCAAGCCATCCTCCCTGTCCTCCTTTTCTTCACTGACCTCCCTCGCCGGACCCCCTGGCCGGAGCACACCACAGCCATCATCATCACCATTAGTATTATCATCTCATCATCACCACAATCCTCGTCATCATCATCCTCAATAATCATTATTATCACCTCCACCATTGCTATTAACACCCTTGCAATCATCATCTTCACTAATACCTAAACCCTAATCGTCCATATCGTCGTCCTCGTCATCATCATTTCACGACCCGCACCCAAAAATCGGGCAGAAATCCTCAGGATCCTCTGGAAAAAATATGCCCAGTCAGGACTGGAGCGAAGTACATAACTCTGAAAGCAACTCCAAATGCATGGTAAGGTGTATATGACGAGCAATAGAAAAGTATACAAGATTGCACAGGAAATAAATATATGCTGGAGCACAATAAGTAGTTGCAACGTAAACTGGAGAACATACAAGTAGTGAAAAAGTAACTGCAGGTGAGAAAACATGAATACTATCTAAGTGCCTTGAGCACAAGTTCGTTATGTGATCGGCTTAGGTTGCACATGAAAAATACTACGATAACTCCGTTATGTGTGAGTTGCATAACCGACATACATATGAATACTGTTTGGCTTTGATCACATAACCAACTCCTACTCCCCTCCCAACTAATACTCTTGGATCCAACTACGGCACGCTACGTACATGATAATAGCTCGCGCACACGAAGGCGAGAGCACAAGAAGCACATGAAAGCATATGAGAATCAATACCCGAAGCACATGATGAAATACACGTGATAGAGTACCCGCTGAACACGGTAAGGGGGATAGCATCTCAGACGGGATCCACTAGTACCAGCTCATGTAATAATGTGTCAGAATCAAGTTATTACAGTTCTAGAACAGGTGATATAAACGCTATCATGAAATGGAACTATCAAAGGTAGGTACTCGCCTGATGTCCTGAGCAACTGATGAGGATCGAGATCCGGACCGGTGTCGCAAGAACCTAATACGAAAAGCAGAATTAAACAGGGTTCTAAGGATTTAAACTGATATAAAATAATTAAAAATAGGCTTCTAGGGACTATTCTAGGTCGAACGGGTCAAACCGGTGAAATTCGGGTCAAAAAGTTAACACCGTGGTCCAAAAAGTCAACTCTAGGTCCAAAACTAGGTCAAACATTGACTTTTACGGTCAACAGGGACAATTTATGGTCAAAGCTAGGTCAAACTAGGGTGCCCCTAAAATTTTAGGTCAAACCGAGCTCATTAAGCTAAAAAAACTCTCAAACTCGCCTCCTCGAGATACCGGGATACCCTCGGTATCCGATACCTCGCCCTAGGCCACGCACCCCGCCTAAACCCGCTAAAACCTATGCTAGCACGCGTAAATATATACACATAAGCATATAAAAATCACTCCAATACTATTTCCTAGGCTATTGCTCAAATACCCCGCTCGAAACTCAATACCTTGGATTTCTCAAGGTATTGAGATACCTTGATATTCTCAAGGTATTGAGATATCTCTCTAATACCCCACTAACTAATTATCTAGTAGCTATCTAAGTATGTAGATATACATATCTAGCTATAATCTAGGCTAATATATATATATATATATATAATATTATATATATATATATATATATAATATATATATATAATATATATATATATATATATATATATATTATATATATATCATATACATACACATCTAAGTATCTATATTGCATATATATATAGATATCCACACACATATACACATACCCATATATATACCCTACTCATAAATATATATGTATCTATCTAGATATCTATAGATATATATATATATTGCTATAGGATATATATATATATATATATAATATATATATATATATATTATATATATATATATATATATATATATATTCATATATATATATATATATAATATACTATATATATATACCTTAGATTAGATATAACTATCTATCTACCTATCTATTACCTATCTATCAATCTATCTACGTATCTATCTAGTTACCTCTTTATCTAACTAGCTATCAATCTAACTATCTAACTATTTAACTATCTATCTATCTAATCTACATATTAATCTATATAACTTATATCTCGATCTATCTAATCTATATAGATCTATATAAAACTTAACTCACTCCTCGCCTCGCTACTACCTAGCTAACTACCCAAGCCTCGCCACGCTCTGCGAATGCTAGCTGCTGCTGCTGCCTGTACTACTACTGCTACTAAAGAACTGCTGCTAGCTGCTGCCTAGCCTGGCAGCAAGCTGCTGCTGCTAGCAACTGAACTACTGCTGGGCTGCTGTTGCAACCTGATGTGCAGTGCGCAGCGCACTGCACCGCTAGCTTGCTGCGGGCTGCTGTCTACCTCCCCCTTCTCACAATCACACACAGACACACACACACGTATACACACACACACACACACACACACACACATATATATATATATATATGTCACTACCCGATTCTAGAAAATAAGATTTTTTTTAATTTTTTATTTGATAAATTGTGTAATGTTTATTATTAATTATATTTATATTTAAATAGTGATTGTATTATTTTTAATTGATTGTTTTAGGGTTTTGGCTAGTCTGGACCAATGTCAGACCCTAGTGGACCCATTTCTGACCCAACCCATACCCTTGTGAGACATATTTTTGGGTTTTAGAATATTTATTATATTTTTAGTGGGTTTAGTGGAAGAGATTTGGAGTTAGTTTGAGTGCTTTTGAATCCCGAAACCCAAAACCCAAGTTAGGAGGACATTTTGGTCATTTGGAGAATTGTGTAACCCATTATTAGGGTGTGGCCGGCCCTATTTCCAGCCCCATTCTCGTGCAAGCAGCAGCCACAGCCCCCACTCTCCCATTTTTATCTTCTTCTTCTTCTTCTCCCCTCTTTCTTCTTCCTTTCTCCTTCCCACTTCAAGTAAGTCCTTTTTCTTCTTTCTTTCTTCCATTCCTTCTTCTTTATGTGAACCCTAACCTTGCATTTTCCTAACCTAGATGTGTGGAGCCTAAACTTAGTGTGGAGGCTAGATTTGGTGGCTTGGAGCTTGAGGGAGGTGATTTCAAGTGATTGTGAGACTTTGGCCTTGGGATTCCAACTCCCAAGAGGTAAACCCTAACTTTTTCCTTGCTAATTACTCTAATGTAGTATAATTAGTGTTTTAGAACCTTCCTAGACCCTAAGCCTACCCGAAAGGAGGAAGTTGGAGCTAGTTTGGTTGAGTTTAGAGACTTTGACACTAGATTTTGTGTCAATTTCGGGTGGAATCCGAAATTGGCCCAATTTTGGGTGATGCCCTAGGTTAGACGGACCTGGGTAGATGTTGTCGAGTGTCTAGAGAGTTTGTGCGCATCTCCGTTCGGACACGGGAAGTCGTGTCGCGGAGAAACGGACGTTTCGGGCATTTTGGGGGTTTTCGTCATCGCCGATTCTAAGTACAGTGCGCGTTTCCGCCACGGACCTAGAATCGACGTGTTAGTATTTTTCTAGGATCTGGGAATCGTTTAGAACCCGTGGGTAAATTTTGGGCCGATTCCGAGTTCGTTTGGTGTGCGTTGCAGGAGGTTTTCCGAATCGCACACCGCGCGTTCGTCGAAATGACCGAACGGCCATTTCGACTTGGTTTCCTAGTTTCGGGCTTGTGCGCGCGTTGGGTTAGCATCGGGGAGTGTGTGCTAGAGTTCTCGGGTTATATTTTATATATTTGAGTGTTTGTGCTTGTCGGGGTTGTTGGGCGTGAGTGGGGTGTGTTGTTTGTGCGTTGTGATTGAGTTGTGTTTTGTGTCTATATATATATATATATATATATATATATATACACACCACACACACACACACACACACACACACACACACACACACGCACACTTATACATATATATATATACACTAACACATAGACATATACATACACAAGCACATATATAAATACACACACATATATATATAAATATATATACATACATAGACACACACACACACACACACACACACACACACACACACATAATATATATATATACTATATATATATATATATATATATATATATATATATATATATATACTATATATATATGTGTGTGTGTGTGTGTGTGTGTGTGTGTTACATAGACACACACACACACACACACACACACACACATATATATATATTTATATATATATGTGTGTGTATTTATATATGTATAAGTGTGCGTGTGTGTGTGTGTGTGTGTGTATATATATATAATATATAATATATATATATATATATATATATAAATGTGTATGTGTATATATATATTTTTGAGTGTGTGTTTATATGCATATATATATATATATATTTGTGTGTGTATGTATATAGATTAGTGTGTGTCTATGTATATATAGATGTGTGTGTTAACATATATGTTAGTGTGTGTGTGTGTTAGTTTATATATGTTAGTGTGAGTATGTGTATATATATATAGTGGTATATATATATATATATATAGTATATATATATATATATATATATATATTATATATATATATATATATATATATATATATATATGTATATAGGGGTGTGTGTGTGTGTGTGTGTGTGTGTGTGTGTGTGTGTGTGTGTGTCTGTATGTGTTTTAGTGTGTGTGCGTGCTCGTGTGTGTGTGGGGCTGTGTGTGTGCAGCAGGGCCAGCCAAGCAGCAGCAGCAGATGGGAGGGCAGCGCACAGCGCGCTGTGCACACTGCAGTAGCCGCAACGGGGCAGCCGCAGCGAAGCGCTCGTACAGCGCAACACTGCACAGCTGCAGCAGAGCAGCAGCAGCAATGCAGAATGCAGCAGCAGCAGCAGCATGTATAGGCAGCAGCAGCAGCACAGTAATGCAGCAGCAGCAGCAGCAGTACAAGCATGCAGCGCGTTGCATAGCAGCGGGTAGTAGAGGGAGTGATAGGTTAATAGATATTAGATCAATAGATAGATAGTTAGATTGTTAGATAGATAGATAGATAAATAACTAGATAGATAGATGGTTAGATGGATATTAGATAGAATGGATAAATAGATAGATAGATAGATAGATAGATAGATAGGTAGATAGATAGTTATATCTATCTAAGGTATAGATATATATACCTATAACAATATATATCTATATATATATAATATATATATATATATATATATATATATTATATATATATATATATATATATATATTTGAGTTGGGTATATATATATATGGGTAAGGTATGTATATGTGTGTGTGGTGATATACATATATGTATATGCATATAGATATCTAGGTGTATAATATTACAATATATATATAGTATATATATATATATATATATATATATATATATATATATATATATTCTAGCCTAGATTAATAACTAGGTAAATATTTATAAGCCTAAATAGCTAGTTAGTGGGTAGTTAGTGAGGTATTAGAGCGATACCTCAATACCTTGGGATACCGAGGTATCTCAATACCTTGAGATATCCAAGGTATTGAGTTTCGAGCAGGGTATTTAAGCATTAGCCTAGGAATAGTATTGGAGTGATTTTTATATGCTT